>CM067369.1:51673067-51913067 GCA_034401795.1 Chaetoderma sp. LZ-2023a
GACCGGTGATCTTATAAAATCCCTCCAATACGAGTCAATATATCCGTATAGATACCCCATGCCCATCTGAACAGAAAGTACCATATTTAATCAAAACATTTTTGACGTAAATATACTATTTTGTATTCAGTAAATGATTTACCGGGAAGCTAAATTACACTCCAATTTGGACAAATACTCTGAAGATCTGTTACCGATGAAATTTTGACGATAAGCATCTGCAACACAATTTTAAGAATAATATCTCTTACCAGATTTGTAGAGTCATCGTCAGAGTTCAATATCGTATCACACAAAGTTCATACTTCACCAAATTTTCCAATGTGCTCATTGTAGGAGTAGTATCATTTACGACTATAAAAAGAACAATAATAAAGTGAATGACATTTATTAAAACATATACTTTCGCACAGTGGATGAAAATGAAGATGGATGAGCTTAATCACAGATACAATTAATGTTGTGCATAAGCCCTATTTAATCTACGGTTTAATATTACCTACTGCTTAGATTTCCATTAAACGACAATGTTGTTAGAATAAATCGATTTATCTTGTAAACCTATATGCTATTATCAAGTGGCGTGCTTGATAAAAATGGAAGCGTATTACTTTATGACAACAATGATAATTGAATCTAATTTAATAATTGAGTAGACGTCTTGAATTCTAATTTAAAAGTTACTCCAGTTTCATTCTAGGAACGTAAATGTTGCATACTTTGAGGGTAACTATTAGAAATATCAATTTAGCTTGTGAACCTAAATGATAACAAGGTTAGTACTTGATAAATGGGTTCATACTGAGGTAGGAAGCAATTGTACTAAATCCATAATAATTGATTTGACGTCTAGGATTTTAGCTTGCAGTCAAAAACTGTTTCCCTATTTAAACTAAAATCCCCCTAGGATAATAATATATAAAAATATTATTCTGATAATAGAAGCAATTTATAAACGTGATATATATTATATTATTCTGCAACTACTCCGAAAAAAATCCCAAAAGTTCTTGATTCATACCTGAAAGTCTGTCCTAAACGAATGACGAGGTGCACTTGTAAATGGCGAATCTACCGAATGATCGCAATCCTAAATGTCAAAGACGACGTGTAGATGACGATGTAGTTCCCAGATACGGGCGTTTTTCAGCGTTGCTGTTCCGACAATAATGACTAGTCCATATTATACTGATGACGTAACATGACTCCATTGTATTGACAGAATCCGTCTGTGACGCAGTCACATATGGTAATCCTATGAAGAGGGTTAGCGATGATCTACTAATAGATAGATCTGAAAAGAGACTAGTAAAATACTGTTAATAGATAGATACATTTTCAATATTATTTCACTGATAATAAAGGGAGGTTATCACCTAAGTGTCCCTATTGCTGTCAATAGTTATCTCCCTTGGATCAAATTAAACTTTACTCTGCGGATCCTCAATACAGAATAAGCTGTGGTATAAATCTTGCTACATATAGTTCTCATAGCAACAATAATAACTGCCGCAAATACCCGTAGCGAAGAAAGGTGTTAGTTGAAATATTTTCACTCATGTTGATACGTATTTGGTTCATTTCTGTTAACATAATTGAGGTTTCCTTCCGAGCTAACAAAGTTAGTTCCCTATGACGTTACAGTCCCTAACCAGCTATTGAGATTGAGTACTATGACGACTCAACGACAGCCATTCTACTTCCATTTTCACTAAATTGATTTCATTCTATCGGCTGTAGCGACAAGGTTTGTGTACTCACATACTGCATTCGACAGTACGTCACAGAGTCACAGATACGATGATAAACTGACGATCACGATACACGACGAACACGGCTTCCCTGCTGTCGGGCTACCAGCCGACGACCCATTATGAAGAATTGCACTCTATCTGCCTTCCATATTTTCTTTCAAAATCTTATTTCCGTCAACCAAAGCAATACAAGTTTCATAAAGCTGTCCTATCGTTCTGGTATCTCGTCAAAAAAGACCCACGAAACCTCGTTTCTCCCAACTCGCCTAACTTGATCACGTGACATGTCAAAAATAACCACATTTGCTTTTTTACGTGCGAACTAAGACTCTACACAGGGGTGAATAATGAATATCATATCTTGACCAGCATAGACTATGTATCCTTAATTAGATCATTAAATCGTAGCATCTTTAGTATTGTAGACGTATATAAATTATATGATTTTATTTAACATTTAATCCAGGAAAACCGACGATGACTTAATTAACAACAAGGATAAAAATAGTGCATAATGCGTATTGTTAAAACTCATCTTACTACACCCCCCTCGCGAACCTCCCATGTATAAAAACGCTAAGCTAACGCATACCGGGTGATAGACAGTTACCAAGGAAACCGACATGCACGTTAGATATACTGTAGCGTAATTTAATGACGATACCCATTTCATTTCTGTTTACCGAGAAAGAGATATATGACTTGAGATAGGGTGGGGGCGTAAAGTAAGTTCGGGCCCATAGGCGAAAATAAACACCACATCCCAAGGCCCTTGCATGTAACATTATTAATCATTTTTTTATTAAGCGAATCATAAAACGCATATATGCTTACCCTCGCCGTGTGGGTTCCAATCTGTGCTCACCCCTTGCAGTCCAGCTAATCTCCTGGTGCTGGGAAGTATTGATTTGGCAGATGGACCCATTCTAAAGACCTACCTGAGGAATGACACTTTATGTGTGCTCCTGAAGATAGAATACAGGGTGTAAGTAGAGAGGATAAATCACCAGTTCCTTGGAATTGATCTAATTCTTTGTATTGTCATACTTTGCCATTAACATGGAATAGCATCAACTGTTTTCATGGAATTCGTCTTGCGTATTAGGCAGGTAGAATCGTCTAATTGGAGAAAGATGTTCTGTGGGGTGTTCCGTGACTTACAACGTAGCTGAAAAGATTCCTTAGTGTAATCAACATCCAGTAGCAGAATATGCCATTGTTAAATAGTATTTACGCGTATCAAAATGTTTCGGAAAATAGCTATAGAACACATATGATTGCACGGAGGCGCATGACGAATATGGGCTGGTGCGTTTACTTAGTTTGCCATTGTCAACTCGTATTTGAAAGACTGAGAATTTACTTAGATATGATAGAAATTGTGCATCATGCGAGACACTTTCTAATTGAGCATTATGTCTCATTGACTCATGCACAGTATCTTCGTATGCATGTTGGAAATCTTTATATTAATTTAAAGTGGCATATACTCTAATCGGATTATTGATTAGTTAGACCGTCAAAACATAGTCGGTCCCAGTATATGGTATGGTGTCAAAAATAATGATAAACAGGACGTTGAAAGCTTTTAGTAAAATGAGTTTACTCAATTAGTGCTGGTCTGCAAGTTTGGTACCTCCAGCCTTCCGATTATTACACCTAACCTGTATTATTCCTTTAAACCCGAAAGGCTTCATACGATTTAATACATGTTTTGTTTGGTAATTCCAAACTAATGCCTATGGCAGCAACAGGTCCTGTCAAATTAATCTTAACATTTACTAGAGCATGAAATTACGATTCTGTAAGTCTTACAATTTAATCATCATAATAGGGTTAAGAGACGAAATTCGTACCTGCAGTGAAGAGGTTTCGGTAGCTATTGATGTTCTCGGTGTTAATAGTGCATCTGTATATACTATGCAATGTGTTTTATTTTAGCTCCATTGCAATTATGATCTTTTTCTCGCAATACATTCACTGGATCCAAGTGCCTCTGCCAACCTGGAGGCCTACGCTAGGATTCGCCTGGACAAAGATGCCATTGTTCGAGCTATTCCCAGTAAGTGCATGCATCATCAGGCATGGCATTATATGAATATACCTTTTTCCATAATACATACAACGAAAACGGGACTAAAGGTAGATTCGTGCATGGACTTACACGTTGATCCGGGTACTGGGTGTTCACCTTTAACTTTATGAATGGAATCAGTGCTCTTGCAGATGCGTGCCCATCATCTGTACAGATCCAGTTACATGCATACATATGGCAATGAAATCGAGAGTCATTTGGATTCTTTGGTCAGTCTCTGAAACTCTCATCCAATGTTGTCTAAGAGCCCACCATTAGACACAAGAGTCAGCACATTGAAT
Source organism: Chaetoderma sp. LZ-2023a (assembly GCA_034401795.1). Lineage (NCBI taxonomy): Eukaryota > Metazoa > Mollusca > Caudofoveata > Chaetodermatida > Chaetodermatidae > Chaetoderma > Chaetoderma sp. LZ-2023a. The sequence continues at coordinate 51,677,198 of CM067369.1, forward strand.
GAGTCAGCACACTGGCTGCACGGGGGGGGGGGGGGGCGTGGGGGGGGGGGGGGGCGTGTGACTTCAATTCTATTACAATGTGCCGGTTTGGCTTGACTGGTAACGACCAACCTCGCAAAACATAATATTTTCATCAGATGTGTCAGACCCCTCCTGCGGTACGGTGATTGCTCAAGCGCAGGTCACAATTCGTTGATGTTACTGTTATCGCCCATTAGAAAAAACGACTATAATGGAGAATCCAGTAGCTCTACCGGTAACATTTGGAATCGATAGCGTCTAAGTTGTCGAGCATCCCGGCAATCTGGAGACGCCATCCCATAATTATGTGTTCTTATGTTGACAAGTTCACGAGGTTAACTAGAGCGATCATCAATACTAATCACCTGGGTACCCGGATCGTGACCTCAATACATCTAGAATACGTATAACACACCTCGATCGTAGACCTGAATTAAGGGTGGCAGCGCTTTCGGACTAAATCTAGGGAAAGGGACAAAGAACTTAGCTTGTCAATAAAAGGATCCATGTGTAACTATCCCTACACATTTCTAATCTCCGCCCACGTTTTATGCATATTCCTATCGATTTATATTTCTTCAACCCAGCCTTCCCAGAGTCCCATTTTCAAGGTGGCTATCCGAGTAAGCTATTGATTATTTTGAAACTAATTTGATAGGGTGCTGGCGCCGAGTTAAATTGGATTACAAATATTCAACAGAATGCTAATTAAATAGTAAAGCTATAACACATTACTTGACAGACTAGTCAATGTTCATTATGAAGCTAGATATGTCATTCGTTATGCATTTTGATTGTGACGTCAGCCTACACGTGGCGTAATTGAGTATGACGTTATAAGCTTGAGTGACAGATCGGATTAATCCATTGAGATAATAACTCTGGGTTCCTGCTGCTGTAATATACAGAGATGCTAATTCCCTGATCTAGATGTCAACTAAGGCTGCGCGGTATGACCTAATGTCAAAGCGGTCACGATGTCAATTTTCACACCGGTTTGAACCGTATATCGGTTTTATGGGGTGTGCGGGGCCAAGGATGAGTGGGAACAATTATTGTACGCCTATGGCAATATTTTTTAGATAAACATACAGTAAGTATACGCGTGTTGTCCGGAACTCTTGGGCCAAAATACGTGCTCACGAGTTTTAATTCCTTTATAAGCAATACGGTATATGCCTATAACATTCATTTCTGATTACGCCAGTAATTGTTATATGTTACAATAATATGTGTCCATTTGCAATCGATTAATTATAATGCGCGAGATTTCTCGTTTGTTTAATCATCACTAGTCGAACAATGACATACTTAAATTTTGTTAATCAGTTAATTAATGCGCTATTATTTTAGAGTGCTTGTTGAAAACTGTTGTTGTCACAGACAACAACAACTTTCAATCAATTACTCTTATTTTAATGTTTTGATGACAAGTGGTCATCTTAGTCGTATCGTTTACATTGGTTAGACATCCCGGTAATGGTGACGTGGTTAGCGCATACGCCTATTGAATTAAGCCCAATACCGGTATTAGGTGTAATGAGTAAAGGGCAAAACAGACAGGACGCGGGCATCACGCGGGCGTCAGTGCGTCAGATTTGAAACATATGAGATTAAGAGGGACAAAACACACTAACGAGGGTGGCAGGCGGTCAGCAGGCGGGCAGGCAGCGCGCGGGCGTCTTGAATCGCTCATGGGGTGATTTTTAACGCTTGACGCTAGGTGCCGCGACGGAGAATTCCCATTTCTCACGTGTTCGCAGAAGAATTTCCTGGAATTTGCACGTACGTACGTACGCACGTACAGCAGCAGCAGCAGTTAAATAAAACATTGATACATATCTAAGTGGTAGCTAGTTGTAGTTGTGATGTTATAAATGCCACATATATAGAGAATCTGAAACGAGGTCACTTTTCATATCATTATTATGGACCGAGTTGAAAATTATCAATTTGCACGAGGTTTAGCGAGTGCAAAATTGATAATTTTCAACGAGGTTCATAATAGTGATATGAAAAGTGACCTCGTTTCAGATTCTCTGTATATGTGGCATTTATAAGAGCACAACTACAACTAGCTTCCACTTAGATATGTATCAATGTTTTATTAAGTGATATGAAAAGTGACCTCGTTTGAGATTGTATTTATCATATAAACTGTAATTTTGAAATATTTGTCAATAGTTGCTGATGTGACTTTTATCTGATTTCTCATTGTTGATATTCGTGAAATCGATACCGCCGCTGTGACGCACCACTACTTGATAACAGATACCGAATGCGCAGCAAAATATAGTGACAAAAACAAAATCTGGCAATGTCAGCCGTAAATTACACTTTTCTTCTAAGACTATCGCAGAGCCACGACCACCAATCGTTACTTCACAGTACCGCGTAGTAATCCCTACGCGTCACGCTCACGGCAATCGATATTTTAATTGGCCAATTTAAATGGGTTTGCGCACCCAACAGCCCATGCAAATACTCCGTTGAATATGGCACGTGGGCTCATATCGAAAAACTTGGAACTGGCTAGAAGGCTTGTTTATATGATAAAAACGTGTATGTGTTTGTTGACGTTATACAGTTCATCTAAAAAGTAACTTAAAACGTCTTCGCAGGAAGATAAAGTACAATGTTCTGCTGAATATGTTGACCATAATTAAACTGTCCTGCAATCTAACCATGTTCAAAACAGACAACAGAGCATGTCTTACGTCTAGTTCTAAATTGTACTAACTAACAAATTTCTGTTTTTGTTTTGGAAATATGTCTGCTGAGTGTAAATATTAATAGAGATCTATAATAGCAGTTGTAATCATCACGTTATGGCGGGAAGTGGTGGTGGTGTTAGTGTCGTGTGGTAGTTGTGGTGGTGGTGGTAGTTGTGGTAGTGGTGTGGTGGTGATGGTAGTAGTGGCGGTGATGTGGTGCGTATATATCTTTGCTTAGTCACTCAGGAGGTCCCAGCGCATTTCTCCATAAGAGATAAGCCTCTTTACGGGCCGATATGCAACCAGTTTTTTAACCGCCTTTGCCAACAAATGACTAAGTTGGGATCACGATCCGTGCGGCTTGTGTCATGAACTAGTTATTCTTAGACAGATTGCATCCCGTACTGTGTTGTACTGGTTCATAAACGTAATCAGATATGGCAAGGGTTTAAAGACACAGATCGGCTACGGGCTTAGCTACCCCGTACTACTGTCTGTGTCATTGTGCCATTATGGCGGTACCACACGGCTACAACTTAAGCTTGCACAGACATAGGAACTGACATAGTATGTGCCAGTGTCGGTAAAATATAGATTTGTTTATGTGGATCTCCATTCCACGATTATTTTCCTTATCCCGACACACTTAGTCACCAACAACTAAAGAGGGATACGTTTTGATAGCGTGATCATGTGCGATATGAATGCACTTGTCGCTATGTCACGGTATGTGAGACAGAACATGAATATTGTCTCAACTGGTCATGCGTTATACCAGACCCTGAAAATGGCAATTTGGCAATTAATTCCCTACACAAACAATGCCAAAAATGGCATTCCTTGGCGAGGTATGTGAGCGTAGCGATTCTAAACGGCATGCTAGATTTACTAATGGCTTTGTTGAAGCCCGTTGCCTATAAGAACTACTACCGTAATGTACCTGTATTAGCTTTCTATTATTGACAATAGACGTGTGCCACTTACTGTCGAGGCTAACTGCCTTAAGCCCCGATGTGTTAGTGGGCTAACATATTAATCAGCAGATTATCTATGGTGTCAGAAAGAGTCTTCTTTATTGGCTGAATCTAAATCGGGCTGAAACAGTTGTAACCAATGGTAACAACGCCTTCCAGAAGAATTACTATCAAAATGTCCACCCAGGTGTTTCTATGGTGTATTGTAATCACAGCTGTATGATGGTCAGCATAGCATGTGTTAATTGCGTTGTTATACCATGCACAAAACATAAATGAAGATTAGGAAACATTGCCAATTGAAATCTGGTATTTATTAACAAAGACACAAATCCCATTCACTTGTATATGACCTAAGTTTCCTAAATCAAGGCTTCATTTCTGGAATTGAACTCCCGCCAATAAAAAAATGTATCTGACTCTAAAGAGAAAATTTGGAGAGACTCTCTGTTTATACACTCACGATTGCACGAGGAGTTGTAGAGATTAAATGTTCCTTTGAGATACAGGGTCACATAGTATATAATTACGAGTTTCCACATGATCCAATGGTCGACCCCGGACAATGCCAACACTTTTCTTGCTTTTCTTCGTGCGGTACATGTAAATTAGAGAATCTCAATATATTTAGTAACCCTTCCAGGTATTGTTTGCCGTGATGGTCTGTTGGGTGTTGTCCGCCATCATAACAGCAGCTGGCGGCTTCCCGGATGATGAGACTGACATCCGGTACCAGGCCCGCACGGATATACATAGCCAGGCTATTGCTGATGCGCCTGTCTTCATATTCCCACATCCAGGTATGGCTTGCTTGATGCGCGTGTTGATGCATATAGTATTATTTCAGCAGAGAGAGAAATCAACTAAATGGATTCGTAACTTTTCTCAAATCTTGCGTTTAATTGATGAATCCGAGCTTTCCATCAATTATATGACGTCATAATCAATTGCGGCACGTGTAGTATGACGTCACAACCACAATTGACAGAAAATATCCCTCATGAACCTCGAGTAGTTCGTCAGTTGTACGACCTTGTATGTCTTTACTTTTTAATAAACATTCTGCCGAATATGTTGAAACTAATTTGACTGCAGCAACTGCCAGCCCCCAGTCAGATGTGTTTCAAAATATAACAGGTTAGCTGTATAGTTACTATGAAATTTGGATCCTGGTAGATCAAATATATAAATCGGTCCCACTACACGCAAAGCATGGGCGGAGCTTAGCTAGAGATGGGCGGGGAATCGCCAAAAGTAGACTCATCCATGTATATACTTCATGATAACGCGTCCAATGTCTTTACGTGCAGATCTCTCCCTCTCTCTCTCCCTCTCTCTCTCGCTCTCTCTCTCTCTCCCTCCCTCCCTCTCTCTCTCTCTCTCTCCTCCCTCCCTCCCCTCCCTCTCTCCATCCCTCTCTCCTCTCTCCCACCCTCTCTCCCTCCCTTCCTCTCCCTCTCTCCCTCTCTCCCTCTCTCCCATCCCTCCATCCCTCCCTCCCTCTCCCTCCCTCTCTCCCTCTCTTCCGCCCAATCCAACCTCTCTCGCTCCCTCCCTCCCTCCCTCCTCCCTCCTCCCTCCCTCTCTCCCTCCTCTCTCTACCTCTCTCCCACCCTCTCTCCCTCCCTTCCTCTCCCCCTCCCTCCTCTCCCTCCCTCCCTCCCTCCCTCCCACTCCCTCCCTCTCTCCCTCCCTTCTGCCCAATCCAATCCCTCTCTCTCTCTCTCTCTCTCTCTCTCTCTCTCGCTCGCTCTCTCTCTCGCTCGCTCTCTCTCTCTCTCTCTTTCTCTCTCTCTCTCTCTCTCTCTCTCTCTCTCTCTCTCTCTCTCTCTCTCTCTCTCTCTATATATATATATATATATATATATATATATATATATATATATATATATATATATATATATTATTAGTATTATTATTAATATTATTATTATAAGTATCGCGTAGATTTCAATGAAAGTTATCACTGCGTAAACTATCTATAGTGTTCATATAAATTACAGTTTATCTCACGATACGCATGACCTTGTCTGTACTGAGGCTTTTATATCACGTTCTCAAAAATGAATGAACGTATATGCAGGCAGTCATATAAGATTAGCTACAATTTTACATCCTATACATTCAATGTGATCAATGTGGTCACTTCAAATGGGCAATTCTAAGTGTTTTCACCAACACATTTCAGTCGAATTGGTTTCAAAATATCCAGCGGTTCAAGAAGTTTTACTTATTGAAATTATTGTATGGTGACTTGCAGCAGCGAGACAGTTAAATATCCACTCCTGAATAATGGCTAATAAGCATATATAACCAGGAACCTAATGAAGACGACCTGATACAATGCGTATATTACGGATACAATGCGTATATCGTAAAAAGTGTTCGCTCCCACCTTCATACATGGAACAGTAAAGTATTTAATCAGCGTGCAATACAGCATATGCACACGTACATTCTCAGATGGAAAAGTAGTAATAACAGCCACAGCGCTGTACTGAGGGTGCGCGGATGTTGACAACAGGGGGAGACCACTCTGTTAATTCTGACCGGAATGAAAAATTGGATTGGTACTATTATTCATTTATATACAACTTGTATGTCCATCTCTGACTTGGAGTGTGCAGTATGTCCCGTGTGTCCTGATACGTCGTCCATCGTGTGTTCCTGTATATGTCTTTGAATAGGTTCTGTATGTGTCCAGTCCTCTGTACAATAACACCCCATGCATTTGGTCCAGGAGTTAAAACGGGCGGTCTGGCTGACGGGTCTGTATGGGGATTCACTCGCCGCAGCTATAGTCCTCAAGCGTTCATTCTCAGTAACAGGTATGAGTGTGAGGGCTGGCTATTAATACGGTCTTATATATGTTTGTCCATCAATTGTTCTAAGGTAAGCCGCGTGTCCGATCGAGCCTGACAATATAATAGATTATGCGATAAATAGAATCTCACACTCGTCGCCATTTTGTAGTAAATTTATCAGTCTTTTAGTAAGATGTCATTTTGAGCTCCCCAAACCTCGTTCCAAATCTGTATATGTGTTGCTAACCCTTTAACCATTGAAATTGCAAATGCTCTCTTTCTAGGCATTTATACAGGAAAGTAGTTAAATATTCTGAAACTAATTTGCTTTTAATCTGTTGCAGCTGAATGCAGCATCAGCTCCGAGACAAATTACTTTCAAAATATTCAACAATATTCGTTAATACTTACATCTGAAGGAATTGGTCTTTTCTGATATGCGAAGGTTATTGGATAAGTGATTCACTCTCCGCATTTCCTCTCATAGGTCAGTTCGCCGGAATTAGCTTCAGTGTCGAGTATTTCATCATATTTCTGGTGTCGGTACTGACCACTGTATTAGAATCAATGGGTGATTATTATCAATACGCAATGTCATGTTGCCTGCCACGTCCGCCTGCTCACGCCATGAACAGGGGTATATTTATGGAAGGATTCTGTGGATTCTTCGCGGGGCTGATAGGTATGGGACTAACAACTACATCGTACAGCAATATGGTGGGAATCATCCAGATTACAAAGGTATGCCATGCTAATAAATAAAGCAAAGAATACAATTTGATCATATATATATAAATATATATATATATATATATATATATATATATATATATATATATATATATATATATATATATATATATATATATATATATATATATATATATATATATATATATATATATATATATATATATATATATATATATATATATATATATATATATATATATTTATATATATATATATATATTGAGAAGGCTGCTTTTACATTTTCTTTTTGATGTTCACAGGAGCTACGGCCTTATAAATTACGTTCTTTCTGAGCATGCCCAGATACGACAGGTTTCATTCAAGAGAATGTGAATTATTTAGCTGCGTTAGACGTGCTAAGCTCAATAAACTGTCACGCTTCGTAGTTAGTCAGTTAATCCGTTAGTTGGTTGTCGGTCAATCGGTCGTTCGGTCAGTCGGTTGTTCAGTGGGTCGGTCTGTCAGCCGGACGGTCAGTTGGTTGGTCGGATGCTCGGTCGGTGCGTCTGTGGGTCGGTCGGCAGGTCAATCAGTTGGTCGGTCGGCCAGTCAGTCCGGTAGTGAGTGAGTGAGTGACTCAGTACCAGACTCTTACTCTGGGGTGTATCGACATATCTCCAGATTTAGCTAAAATGGTAACCCAGCGAAGGTCAACAAAATCATTTGCCCGGTCAAATTAGTTCCATATTATTCTACAAGTTGGCTCTATAGGTACTGTGAAATTTTGATACTGTGAGTTCTGGATTCAAAGTATATAAATAGATCACAACACGCACACAGCATGGCAGGAGCTTAGCTAGAGATGGGCGTGGCACAGCTAATATATAGTGGATTCGTTCATTGATTAATCGTAGAGGTCATACTGTCTGCTTAATAGTCGGTGAAGAGAAAACACTTTTTGAGAGAATGTTCACTTGAGTCTCGTGTGTATGTTCTAAAGCTCCGTATCCGTATCCGTAGGTTGCCAGTCGACAAGTGTATGGTGTTGGAGGTGTGATGCTAATGTTACTCGCGGTGCTTGGCAAAGTTGGTGCAGTATTTGTCAGCATTCCAAAGCCTGTTTTGGCTGGTCCTGTATTCATCGGCATTGCTCTAATGGTCGGCGCCACATTTATGAACTTGAAAAAGGTCGACCTTGGGAAAGCGCGTAACCAAACAACGCTTGGCTGTTCCATAATGTTCGGATTTTTTGTACCATTGTACTTCCAAGGTCATCAAGACGAAATCAATACAGGTATGTTAATATATAAATAATAGATTGTGCCAGAATGGAGGACATTATATAAATTAGCCAAACACACAAACTTGGCAAATCTCAAACGTCACTCCTTCATGTGCAAAGTTACTTAAGACTGTTTCAAGTTGTATGACCTTGGACCTTTCCGGTTTTAGCTATGCCCCGCCCATCTCCAGCTAAGCTCCACCCACACCTCGCTCGTGTTGAGATCGATCGATCTCTGAACACCCTGACTATCAATTTTAAAAAACCCACACATGTAAGCTGTTGAATATTTTGAAACTAATTGGACTGGTGCTGTTGCTGCCTACGACAGAAACAGCGCCCAGTCAAATTAGTTTCAAAATATTCAAAAGCATATTTATTAAATAGCAAAGAATTACAAAGACCTACAATTCATACAACGTGTCGGACCAATTTGAGATTTGATGACGGTCTATATGGAACCCAGTGTGATGTAATGATTGCCGTCATCATACACGCGACGCGCTGATTATAACGTCATACGTGGTCATATATGGGCGGATACTCTGGAAAGGTGAATTCTGATGATGAGCATGTATTTTGTTCTGCCGCTGCCGTACTTTGAAAATATCAAGCAGCTGCAATCAGTCATTATGCTTCCTCAGCCAATGTTTCTTACCCGCAGCCAGAGTCCTTGGCGCCTGCAAGTACTTCTTAGTTCTCAGTCAACCCAATCCGGCCTCGTTCAGATCGCTACGTTGCACGTTTAGTTGATTTCTGCAGCACTGTCCTCCACGACATCTTGCGCTTTAGTAGAGCATCTTGCGGTGTAGTAGAGAAACTATTGCCGGCTAAGTGGGGAGAGTGTTTGCTGTGCCATAATAGAATGAAAGTGTGCTGATGAATACCTCAGCATGCACTGGTCATGAGAAGATCAAACACCCAGACGCAATTCATCACGTGTACAATCCACGTTGTATAAATCCAAGATGGCCACCACCGTGGATGCGAATATCAATTGATTCTGCTATTTATATCGGTGTGTCGTTGTTCTTGTATGGTGTAAGAAGTTTCATGAGTATACCTATGAATGAAGTCACTGTCCGTGCGCCATCTTCGAACTTCACTTTCATTCTATTATGGCACAGCAAACACTCTCCCCACTTAGCCGGCAATAGTTGCTCTACTACACCGCAAGATGCTCTACTAAACTACACCTTCGAATACACTGTAGTTGTGCCACCTTACACAACCTGCTATTGAACGCAACCCCGATCTTTCGAATATTTATTACATTCCGCTAGGATAGTCTGTAACAGATTGTGCATTTATGTTTTAGATATACACTGCAATAGTCTAACATTCATACACTTAAAAGATGAGCATGTTGAAGGGAAAGCGTGGTATTATGCTACAGTACTTTTATTCTACTGCCGCTATTCTCTATGGCAACGGTATATTAACTATGTAGTAGAGTTTTAGTGGTTTGCATGGAAACCCCGATTTCCTTATCTGTTCACGAGCAACATATTGTCATCGTGTCTAGGAGGGTATACTTTGTGGTTGAGAAAAATATTCAAACTAAAGCTCGTACAAGCAGTTAATGTACCGAATCAAATTAGCTAACTGTATTGTATGCCATGTAAATACAGATTCAACGCAGGTGGGTCCAGGCAAAAATACATCACTGACCCTCTTGTCCGGGGATAGCACTTGTACTACCTATCTTTGTAGTTAAGGATTTAAGATGTGTACACTTGACACTCGATTTGAACCGTCATGATAATGTCATTGGCCTGCCATTGGTCCCGTTGCGGCCCAATAACCTGCTTTATCAAGGTAATTCTCTGATTGTGACACTTATCTTGTAAAATTGGAAATTAGTTTATTTAATTAACTAACTTTCTTGTTAACCAAACAGGTTCTGCCATAGTCGACCGGATTATCATATCAGTTCTTACGATGCCGTTTCTACTCGGCGGCATTGTTTCTATATTCCTAGATACTACATTACCAGGTAAGACGTTAGCTTGTGAGCAAGATGCTATCGCACTGACAGTCATTCTCAAGATAATGTGTGCATATAATCAAACACGGCGTGTCTCAATGAGCTCGGTGTGTGCTTGAACACCTGTCTCAATAAACCACGATCGTGTACCCAAGTTATCAGCTTTTATCGCATGCGAATTGATTATCAGCATGCGATTAACAATGGACGTGAACACTGATGGATGGGCACGTATTTTATCCAAAATTAATGCTAAGGTGTTCGAGGTTGAAATCTACAGAAACTGTGTAAGTATAGGTAACATGATGCAAATACGAGATACGTTTATACATTTTATGTGGTGGCAAACGTACGTAACGTTATTTAGGTATTTACAACCGCATCAATTTACTATGATCATATATTTATACACTCAACTATGCTCGAGAAAGGCGTGGCGGGGGTGGATGGGGTGTCTTATGGTAGTGGTCCATTAAGACAGTTGATCGTAAGACAAACTGCATTAAGCAACTGCCACATTTAGGTAGCTAATATATCTCAATAGCGAGTGACTTGTGGTTTAGGTTACCTATCTTTTGTGACAACCTCTTGGCATTGCATACAGTGCTCCTTTAAGGCATGTCTTGCGTGAGATGCGTCACTCAGGTGCAATCAATCACTAGAGTGTAAGATAAAATAACATCATACAACAGTTGTATTACTCACATCACAAAGCCTCCGGGAGTACTGTGGTCAGTGCCGGCTATATGTATGTGTGTTGGTCTGCTGAGTATGTGTCTGTTTGTTCGCACTATATCTGTATATTAGCCAAATGTGGCACATACAACCAGACTGGTATTGACCAGAGAAAATTTATGTTTTAAGTCAATATGACAACATATTATTGAAAGATCACTAGGTTTATACCGAAATGTAAATTTTTGGCGATAGCGCAGAATGCAAAAATTTAGGATCACAAAATCCTATGCATCCATTCCTATTTCTATTGGCTAGATATATATTTAATTTCAGTCAATATATGAAATTTTTGGCCAGCATTTGGGAAGGCAACAGGGTAGAACAAGTTGACACATACAGTTATAATGCAGTAGGCGAGAGAGAGAGAGAGAGAGAGAGAGAGAGAGAGAGATGGGGTGAGGGTGTGAGAGAGAGAGAGAGAGAGAGAAAGAGAAAGAGAGAGAGAGAGAGAGAGAGAGATGGGGTGAGGGGGTGAGAAAGAGAGAGAGTTTAAGCTTCCGGTCCATTGGTCAACTATCTAAGTTACGTGATCATTAAGTGCATACCAGAATATATATAACCCTGTCGACCAATCAGAATCAAGTATTTTGTTTCAAAAATGATTGACGATTGTTATGACGTCATAATTGCTAGGACGTCATAGTTATGGTGAGCGCCGAGCGCTATTGTTCTGATTAGAAGTGCTGTTGTTCTGGTGTGTGATTATAAGCGCTATTGTTCCCCTGTCAAAATGATTAATGGTTTTTCTGCCATCACTGAATTAATGTGTGCATGGCTTGTGATTATAGGTGCTATTGTTTTCGCGTGCGCAGTTGGGGGCTATTGTTCTCTCGTATGGACGCTATTGCTTTCCTGCCAAGTCTGTCAGAATGATTTTTTAACAATGGTAGCATCTGGTGTGGCGCCCTGAGTGGGGGTGGGTGGGGGGCCGTCCTTAAATCCCGCCTGATGTTTGGTGGGGGTGGGGGGCCCGTCTTATGCCCCGGCCTGAGATCGGGGAGCGCCATCTCCTAGTCATTAAATTTTCAAAATTTCCAAATTATTGTCCAGAGCGAAGTACAGCATTACACGGGCAATATATAGGTAAACTTAGCGATGGTGTATGTATAATATTATATAGCTAATACTCATGTATCTATCATATTTAAAGAGATATATGTCTTTAAAGATAGGTGGTATCAGTAATTTAATGGTTTTAAAAGACTGTTTAAAAAAATGTGGGGTTACTCAGTGTACAGACATGTTGTAGTTCCTGTAAAAATGGTTTATGTTTAATAACAATAGCAGCCAGCGGGGCACGTGAGAACAATAGCGTCTATAATCGCACACGAAAACAATAGCGACCATCGGCGTTGCCTATATAAGGTCATAGTTATCCAGTAAATTTTCCATACTCGAATATATAGATTGACTGTGATAATGGATAGAAATCAGGATTCTACAGTTTTAACTGAATGTGAGTGCGCCAGCATAAAGCTAGAGCAGATCTGACAGCAGTTAGATGCTGCTACTAGTGCTATAAATGATATAATTCCTATGTATGAAAATTTAGAACATTGCAATGAAGATTTTATCGACGCCGATAGTGCCCTATTGTACAGCGGCTACATGATGACGATTACGCGGGTAATAGTAGTGAAGTACATCACATGATAATGTTTAGAAATCAGGATTCAACAGTTTTAACTGAAGATGATCATGCTAGCATAACAATAGAACAGATATTACAGGAGCTAGATGACGTGACTAGTACTTTAAATGACACAATTCCAATGCACAGAGATTTAGAACTATGCAGGGAAGATTTTTGCGACGTCAATAGTACCATTGCCACTATTGTACAGCGGCTACACAACGACGATATCGTGGGAACTAATGTTGAAGAACATCGTGTAATCGATTTTTTGATATACTCTTCTGAGCGATGAGATTAAAATTGGCGAATTAAATCAATATTTAGATTTGTGTGAGAAACTTCATCATGGAGATCCGATTCTTTCTTGTATGGACACAGCTCTAACAAACTAGTGTGTAGAAGCTCATATTCCAAATAAAACTATTGTACAACGACTTTCAGACTTTTTCCAACCTACTGTTCAACCTACTGATTTAGGTCTAAGTGGTCAGTGTGAGATAGGCGTTTCACATTTACCTGAAACTGACATATCGAATCACATTGTAGAACAACTATTATCTGGCACTTTTCAACCAATTACGTATGCTGAATTTAATCAATATTTAAATTGTTTTTTAGAACAGATTGATCCTGGTTTCCAATATCCAATAGCTGATATGCCTATTACTCATTCAGAGTTTGTATTAGGTGCAGTGCGAACTATGCTCGATATATATATAGCACACATAGCGACGTTCAACCGAATGATCACATTAGAATTGAGGACGTGCTTTCATCATTGGAAATGCCCATCACGATGACTTTTTCAACGTGGAATACAATATCTTCTGAGAAAATTTTAGAATCGATTGAAAAGGTTATCCAGTCAAATACCAATTGTTGGCTCTCAGAGGGTTTTGAGTTTCTCGTTTTTCACGTTGAGGACTACAACTCAGGTGGATTTAATGATACACTAGGCGGGTGCTATAGAAAGAAAACATTTAAAACTACTAAATGTGCATTGCGAAGATTTATCCGAGTACAGCCATGTAAAAAATGTATCATACCTATTCGCGCAGAATATTCATTCTGCTTTGTGGCTGGTATATATTTAGGCACAAAGTGTATCGAGAAAACGAAAAATCAGATCACAAAGCATGAGTGGCGTAACGTGAGGTGAAATAAAGCATTTCAAACCAATAAAGCTCGCGAGTATCATGCGGACTGTTGTATACCTAAGCGCAAAATTAATAGTGCAGACTGGTACAAATTTCAAGAGCTCTTCATCAATGAGTTTCACATCGTTGTATACTCCGAGTTAACCCACGAATGTTTATATCGAGGAAGCATGTCATCTAATCTACCATCAATCACTCTAATGCATTCTGAGAGTGATAACCATATTTCATTAATAACATCTATCACCGCATTTCTAAGTGTGCGCAAGTATGGTATCGACTGTGAGATGTTGTATGCCCACACTCAGAAATGCATGGCTCTCTGTCGACGTTGTATGGATGATAAATCAGGTAGCAATCCATGTCTTTTAGCCGGTGAAAAATCCTCTTCACTTGATATGATAATGTGCAGTGATTGTAATTGTATGTATTATAACGAGCATTGCATAGCTAATCACTGTGATAATGGTACGTGCAAAATTGTAAAGTCATGTCTAGTTTGCTTCATTCATCTGCAGTGAGAAGAGTCACCTCATGTATGCGGAATGACAAAATGTCGCATATGTAAAGAGCAATGTATTATTAACAAAGCTCATATATGTTACCATAAAGTTATTGAAGAAACGCCGGTATCACTATCGCATGCATGAGCCATAAATAGCGGTGGTGATGAAATTCAATATGAAACATATAAAAAAATACATTATTTATGATACCGAAACATTTCTAGATCCTATTGGAGCCTGCGCTGGACTGAACAATATGTCGTCAACAAATCCTAATGTATGCTGTGATGCATGCATTGAGCTGCCATTCGAAGCTGAGTGCAATAAATGTAATCGAGGTAATGGATATGAGAGTTTTCACAGGTTAGATGCAATAGAATGTTTCGTTCAATGGTTGACACGTGATAAATCAGTGCATTTGAATAGATGGCTCCAATGACAATATGTATTTGCCGATCACCGCGTTACGTGCATAATGCGTGTGCCTATGATTCGCTTCTAATACTTCAGTGTGTATGTGAGCGGTTAAACCTACATCTAAAACCCTCCAACATCATCATGCATGTGCGAATGGTTCTTACATTCAACATAGGTACGATTCATTTCATTGATTCTCTTAAGTGTATTCCTCTCGCTGATGCATTTAATCTACCTGTACGTAAATGTATCTTCCTGCATCAACTCAACTCAACCTCGTACTGGGGAAAGGTAATACCATATCCTGAGATGGAGGCATTTGATATTGACAAAATGAAATCTCAGGAATTGGTAGAATTTGATTAATGGTATGACAATCAAATATCTTGTCACATTCATTATAACGTCGATAAAATTTGATCGAATAGTGTAATGATGACGTAACTGTATTATGCTTATCTGTGTCTAGATTTAAGACTCTATTCTCAGAGTCAACAGATGGTCAACATCCATTCATGCCTGGGATATCTTTAGCATCTGCATGCAATATTGCCTACAGGGCTTTATGGCTACATCCTAATATGATTCAAACCTTACCTTACTACTTTATAAGAGCCAAGAGATCGTATAGCATGATCGCCATCGAGTGGCTGGAGTGGGTTAAATTAAGTGAAGGTTATCAGATACTTCACGTGCTAAATCAGAGTGAACAAAATATGTGTGGTCATTATGTAGATGGCTATGACCCTAATGAGAAAATAGTATTCAAATTTTATGGACGTAAATTTCACGGGCATGAGTCTGAATGCTGCGGACAGAATTGTGCAACTACCTATACACTGTACGGTACTCAGTCATATGAGAAGCATATACGGAACTACAGTGTCGTGTATCTCTGTTCAAATCTCACGGCTATACAGTGAGAATTATGTGGGAATGTAAGTCCAAGCATCTCGTTGCTAATACACCTGGTTTAGATGATTTTATCAATGAGATGGATTAATTCGGTGGTAGTACGTCAGTGACACATTTATTTATGGAAGCGGACAAAAACATTAAACTTGCGTGTCCATGTACCCATCGGTGATGAAGAAATGCTGTGCTCCAGAAGGTGTATATGAGGTAGTACATGACAATGTTTTGCTCAGAAAGACAGTACATGACTTCTTTGGGATTATTAAATGTAAAATCCTACCACTGCGTGATCTATATTTTCCCGTATTACCTTGTAAGATAAATAAATGACTCATGTTCATCTTATGCACAGAATGCACTAAAGTTGAACGAACTACTGAATGTGAACATTCTGTAGAAGAGTGATGCTCACATGGAATATGGACATCTCCTGAGCTACAGCGCAATAGTCTATAGTATTTTGAAAATATACGAAGTCTGGCATTATGCAGAGTCATCACAATATGATCCTGCACTGGATAATGAGGGATTATTCTCTGAATACATTAACCGTTTCCTAAAAATTAAGCAGGAAAGTAGCAGGTATCCAGACTGGGTTCGTAGTGATAGCGATAAGGAGTGTTATGTACAAGAGTACTATGTGCATGAGGGTATACATCTCAACCATGAGAGAATATCTAATAATCCAGCTCTGTGATTCGTTGTGACATTGGCAATGAATATTCTATGGGGACCTTTCTCGTTATGAGCGCACCCCACGAATATGATGGTATCAACTCGTAACCATGTTCTTACGCTTTTGAGGGTTAAAAGTAAATTAGTCAGTAACATTTCATTCCTCAGCGATAATCTTTTGATGCTTGCGTACTCTGACGTTGAAGAGTACGAAGAGACTCTGTTGAATACAAACTGCATTCCAGCTGCTTTTGTAACATCATATGGTGGAATTACATTATTCAAAGTCTTATCATTTCTTGGACATCGCGTGGCCTATCATGATACTGACAGTGTCGTTTTTGCTACTTGTGATGGTGAGCCGACCATTCAAGATTGAAGCAGTTATCTAGGATCTTGGACAAATCAACTACCCAATGTGTATGAGCTAAATCGTTTCCGCGCTCTCGGACCTAAAACCTACTATGGCTGTGGTGTGTGAAGATTTTCACGAACCGAACCAGTTCATGATATGCTAGTCCGGTTCACGAACCGGTTCATGAACCATTTAATATTCAAAATCTGAACTGATGACATAGAATTAGAAATATTGTGACACACAAAATCATTTGCAAATTCCAAGTGACTTTAGTGACAAAATACACAACAAATGGTTAGTATATAACAGCCAGATAAGTCCCATACACTCAAATAAGATTCATTGCGTACATAGTTGGTTACTTCTTGCCGTTTTATAGACGACACTAGTTAAATAAATCGATACAGGGAACCAGGCTAGTACGGGAACCTCATCTAGACAACACACATATCTAGAGCTGATAGATCTCCTTGAGTTTAAACTGCTAAAATAGTTTTGGTGAATACAAATTCTCGGCTACTTTGAACTGGATTTTGTATCAAGATATTACTAGATAATTAGAATCCATAACATTTTGCAAAAAAAATACGCCCATATAAACGCAGTTGGTCGCGAAAACTGTTCTAAACAGCGGTTTTACTGGTAGTTCATTTAGTGTGATCTATTCTGTATTTGTATATTCATATCTAGCATTTTATGACATTGACCAATTTGTGGTAGTAACAATTGCGTGCTGAACATCCTCGATTTTAATCAGAGAAAGCACATCGCATTTTGATTGGATATACTGACTGGTGTTCATTATAATAGCCAATGAAAACGTAATGAAAGAATGATTAGAAGAATAATATGAACACTGTATCATTTCTCGGAAATCATAAACGATTTTGCAAATAACAAAGAAAATATGTCACGTTCGCCTTTTCTTTGACAGAGCATGCGTGCCGCATAGACCTTATAGGCCTGTAATATATTGAGATGGTGTAATACATATGATAACAACATTTTCTTGTCTTGTAATGTCGATATTTGATGGTAAATTAAACCATTTAAGCGAGGAAGGTATGTGTTACTCTAGGACGATTGCACTATCATGGGTGTGGATTGAACTTACTAGGAAAATAATTCAAAATATTGTCATAAATCTGAATTATGGTTTATCATTCAAAACTTGTATATGGCTAGAATAAGTGCTTAGTAAATCGTTTTCGTCATGATTTCCGTATATTTGCCTTAGACAGATGGAAAATACATGCAAAAACAATTAATGTATGGTTTGCGAACGACAAGATTCGTCAAATAAATGTTCGAATATGATTCGTCTTCCCAGAGTTCGCAATTGTTCAAAGGGTCGATTGTTCGCCCACCCCTAACAACTACAGTCTCGAAATGAAAGGGATCGATGATCTATCTATCGTAAAAGGTTTATCTCTGGGTATGGAACAATCGAAACAAGTAAATTTCGATGTGATGAAACAAATGCTCGGCCAAATTATTAAGGATGATGAAATTACAGACAGAAACAGCAAATTTAATACACAGCTAAGATCATGCATGCATCTGATTTCAGAATTCTATCCATTAATGGGTGCAAGCACCCATGACAATTTTAATACCCAAAAAAAACTACCCACATTTACACGTTAATCACCATGTGAATGTAACGTGAAGTATTTCGGCTTAATTTTGATATTTTTTTGATGCTCTACATTTATGTTATATTGACTGTATGTATTGCAGATGATACACCAAATGTATATCTCTGGACCTGCTTAATATTTTGCAATCAATTGACTGTTAGTCAATGACACCACTATGATATGTAGAATATAGAATAAAAGGAATTCATAAATATACAGTAATCATAACTGTATATATTAATATAGCGTGGACCACTGATAACTATTTTTTTCACATGCGATTATAGATGCTATTGTTTTCACATATGGCGTTGGCCGCTATTGTTCTCGCATGGGATTATAAGCACTATTGCTCTCGCGTGCTATTATAGACACTATTCTTTTCACATGTGATAATGACAGCTATTGTTTTCAATGCTATATAAACTACACCTGCCACTCGTTCTCTACTAGATCGCTTTTACATTTATAATGTCTACTGAACTATATTCAAATTATATAAATCAGGCACTCTATTAGTGTGATCTTGGAAATTGTTGTAAGGCTAGAACGATACGCATTGGTGAAAAATGGTGTATTGATCTTCACGAGTTTCATCAGCAGGGTTATTCTACTAAACGTGGAGTATATATAAGTATTGAAGCGCTTAGACAGCTACGTAACTGCACGCAGTACCCTAACTTGAGGCCAAGCTATGTCAAGCTCATGACAACGCGGTAGTAAATTATACCTATATGTTGGATAGTAATATTCGCATCTCAGTCAGCAACGAATACCCACGCATCGATAGAAGATACTTTTTCTGGAAGGATAACGAAAAATTACAAGCAACACGTAGTGGTCTGTACCTGTCAAACTCGGAATGGAGTGTTTTGAAACACAACTCTACTGCGTTGTTATCCAAAATCGTGACTACTTTTTATGGTGAGATAGAATACTGAATATGTCTGACATACTAGCATCTACTGATATTTTACCTACTCCAGTAGTTTCAAACAATGGATCTACTTATCATGCTAATAATTGTATCAATGAGTCTTCGACGTCCATGCATGACAGATAGGTGTTTGTGGATAAAATGATTGTTTACGTGAATACTGTTTGGCAAGATCAACCAAAGCAAACGGATGATACTCTGTCAGTACTGTAAGAGCATGTATCACGGTGTAGCATACCATTTCTGTCGTATTAAAATCAGCAGACTAGTCAGCGATTATTCGCGTCTATGCTGAGCTCGAAGATACAAAAACTGGCAGAACAAAACTGTTATGGACGCATGACGAATCATCCGAGTCAACGTCATCATACATGTTTATGGATTGATTATGACTTTAATCCAATTGATAATCTCGAATTATATATGGAAACAGCTGTACAGCAGATAAACAGTGATGAATATGCTTTTTGAACTATTACTGTATCCAGATTTATACAAACATTGCTCTGAACTGTGGCATGCATGGCATCGTGGTTTATGTACATAGTAGACATAATCTATGATTTTTAATATATATATATATATATATATATATATATATATATATATATATATATATATATATATATATATATATATATATATATATATATATATTATTCATTGTTTTTATAATATTGTATACTTATTCATAATATTTTAATATCGATGTAGTCGTAGTCATATTAGTACTTTGATGTAATAGTGTATTTGCGGTAATATATATAGTATAAATAGATTGTCTCGTGATGATGAATTATTTAAAAAAATTAAAATTAAAATTAAATGTCAATCAATTTTTTGTTGTCTATTCACGTGTGTGCTATATATTAGTGCTCGTGTGCCTGGTATGTCAAATGAATGATTGATGCAGTGGGTGACTGACGTATATTGACGTATATTTGTTTACTCTAATATCACGCCAGTGGTGGAATGTAGTATGTCACGATGTCATCCTATTACCATGATTATAGCTGGGACGACACAATGCAGAAAGACAGAAATGATAAAAGCCCTAATAAGGGATCCATTAGCTATTAGTCCACCACCACAGAGAATCATATGGTGCTATGGTTCATGGCAGAATGGATACAATGAGTTAGCAAATAAAGTAGAATTTAAGGACGAAGTAAACGTTAAATTAGACAGAAGCTGTAGGAACTTGGTGATACTAGATGACTTGATGAATAAATGCGATGAAAATGTAGCTGACTTATTTACAAAACGTTCTCATCATGAGAACTGTAGCATTATATTTGTTACTCAAAATCTTTTTTTTAAATCGTGTGATTTATCAGTTAATTGTCATTACATGATTTTATTTAAGAATCCACGTGATGCCTCCTCTACTCGTTCTTTGTCACATCAAATGTATCCCGGTAAAATTAATTATTTGGTAGAGGCATATAAGGATGCTACACGGGCTCCGCACTCATATCTACTATTGGATCTGAAACAACGAACACCTGATAACATTAGACTTCGTACGACTATACATCCGAAAGAGTTGTGTCACCTGTACATTCCTAAGAAGTGAAATGTCTACACAAATATAGGACGCTATTTACCAATGCTGCAGTATCCATTCAAAGTAAAACCAAAGATAAGAAATAATGTACTCAAACAGTTCTCAAAGGAATAGATAGATGTGTTATGCGAGTCATGTGCTAATGTACTACGTGGAAATGTGAAATTTACTAAATCTTGCTACAAGAAACTAAGCAAGTACAAACGTCATCTACGTACACTAAGCAGCCATGGAGTACCATATTCAAGGAGAAGACGCTTGCTACAGACAGGTTGATTTTTGGTTGTGTTATTACCCGCTGTCATTGGCACTATGGCACCATTAATTGGTAATCACTAAGTGAGAAGATGGAACACACACGTAAGATGGCTTTAGTACCACATGAACTAATTGGCAATCTGAATGAACAGAGTAAAATATCATTGATACAGACTGATCCTTTGAAACGTAAAGCTATTAGTCTCGATGATGAAATAACCAATATATTATCGCATCATGATCTGTCTGAAGATGAGCAGTCGATGATGTATACGCAAGTATTGGATAAGTATAGACACTACTATCGGTAGTCTATAGGTACTTATCAGCAATATTAAGCATCACCACTACCCAAGCCTGTGTCAAACACAGTCATTGCCTGCTCAGATACTAGTATGTACGATGAGGGGTATACAAAAGACATATGAGACGAAAGCTAGTGGCATAATAGATATGCTATGGTCAGTTCCTGATCATTTTAATGTTAATGATCTTGGCGAAGTAACAATTGAGGGTGCATTTTATCCAAAAAGTAATGTACTTGATCTGCTTACGAATGTTGTAGCTGGATGCAAACCTCTATCTAGCACTATACGTAATGTGGCTGATGGAAAGTTTCTCGATCTGCTACTAGACCTTAACATACTGTGAAGATTTGTCGGTCAAGACAAAACATTGAGGCAGATATATAGTATCATAGATGACTGCAGCACTCATTGAGCATACACCTATTGCCAGTGCTGGTAAAACCAAGAGGAAAAAGAAATATACCAACCCAGCGAATTATACGACCCCTGTGTGGGAGAGTTATTCACCCCTGAAAAAGGAGAAGCGATGATGTCAGGAGATGCCAGATTGACAAAAGTATATTATGACCTGAAGCATCGTCTCCTTTGGTGGAAGGGAAAGCTATACAAGACATTTAAAGGGGAAATACCATGTGACTATATCGATGATTGGTTGATACAACAGGGTGTATACACACTTCACAGACCACTGAGAACAAAGTTTACCAGACGAAAGATAACAGTAACAGCTGTCGATGAGTTATGGCAGGCAGATCTGTGCTCGATGTGATGCTTGCAAAGGAAAACGATGACGTGTTATACCTACTCTGCGTAGTTGATGCGCTTTCAAAATATGTGTTGGTGGAAAATCTGTATAGCAAAATGTCTGTATCAGTCAAGAAAGGATTAGAAGCTATGTCATGTACTGAACGGTGGCCATATGCTATACAAACAGACAAAGGTGGCGAGTACATCACTGGAGTAGTCAAGAAATATTTGGCTGAGAATGGAATATATTCCTATACCTCGCAGAATGGCCCACACGTGGTTATGGTGGAACGTTTTCAGCAGACGCTAAAGGGGCATATATATAGATACATGACTCACAAGAATGTGTGAAGGTATATCAATGTATTACCTAGTTTTGTCACATCTTACAATACAACTGTACATACCCGTATGTGTATGCCACTGCTACACGTTGATCATAGCACTGAGCTGCTCGCATGGAGAAATATATATGTCGGGAAGAACAAGAAGAACCCAAAACTAAAGAAAAATACCATAAAATTGGTGATCATGTGAGAATCTCTCTTGTGTCGAGTTTTGACGGGAAGACAAAGTTTCAGTGCACGCTTTCCTCCTTTTATACCTTTCGGTAATGTCACAGGAGGGCGGATGACCACACCCGGAAGGTTTAGGGTGAAACGGTTTTTCAAGTTGGATGCTTATAAACTCGCCTGTTCAGATTTCAAACTGGAATGCCCGATGGGGTGTGGGAGAGCGTGATGACGTCAGCGGCCTGGCCCCAACCCATCACCTCTCGCATCTTCCATCAGGCTGTGGTAGATAGTGTTGGGCGGTTCTTTTGTTTATAGCCTTTGATCCAGTTTACTGGAAATGAAAAGTGTTGATCTCGTGGTTCTTGTTTGGAAAGCACGTGGTTGATCGGAAACTTAGGCACTATTTATGCAATGGCGGAGTATTAATGCTGATTATTCGTAGCTGATGTGAAAAATGGAATACATGTTTTTAATTTTGTTCCTTAGAACAGCGTCCCTGTATATGTGTGTGATCTTATGCACGCGTCGGCTCTTGTCTGTAATATGTGTACTCCAGCCCGTGTTGATCTTGCGGCTGGAATATGAAGGTAAGAGAATATTTGAAATTCTCCATGGTGTTATACTGTCTAAGTTGTGATGCTGCCTCACCAGCCTACGAGCTAATGATTTGTATACCCGGTAGAACAGTTGTGTTCTTAATCAAAATTAGGACAGTAAAGCTGTATGTAATTTATTGTTTGGTATAAACAGCTCCATGTTTTGCGGAAACCAAATTTACTGATCCTGCCAAGCTGGACTGTGTTTTCCGGGTGGGTGGATTGCCAATCATCCTCCTCTGCGGGTAAGACCTTATCTAAACCAAACCTATTTATTATCACAATACAGCTCAGAAAGTGTGTGCCTCAGTTTTACAATTACAGTACCGTCGTATGGAGATTGTGAATGCAGCCATCTTGAATGTCTGTGTCTTTGTCATGTTGATCTATTTCATTGATAAGCGTGGCTGCTTATCTTCAGATGAGTCTTGCGCTGTTGTGAAATGTGACGTTTTTATTGCGGCAAAGGGTGGAGGGGGTTAGCTGCGGTGTCAACTTTATCGGAAATGATGTGTTTCGCTCTGTTATTGCCGAGCTCTGGGGCGGGACAGATTTACCTTAGAGCATGGATGACCAAGAAGGGCGCTGTCGTAACTTGAATCAATCCATTATCGATCTGCCGTTCGGTAGCAAAGTCCTACTTGATACGGACAACAGACTGCAGGCATCTTGCTCTCTTAATAATATTGACTGTTATTACGTGTGAAGGACGTGTGCCATTTTAACTGTTTCTATACGACGATTCCGGGAGGGGGGGGGGTGGGTGTGGGAGGGGGGAAATCCCCCATGGCGCGTACTGTAGATGGCTGTGGTGTTATTCCTTCTTTCCATATGATCAGTTTTTAGGTAAACCGGATAAGAAGGTGTTTGCGGAAAATGTTGACTCGTGTTGATGATGGTAGTGCTCTGTTGTAGGGAAGTTTGGGCTGCTGTGTGATGCTTATGCATTGCGAATTGGGCATATCCAGGTTTCCAAACCTGTGAATACCGAGTCTGTTGCTGTTGCGGAAAGTCGGGTTTGCGGAAAGTGATGAGCTTCCCACAACTGTATGGAAGGGAATGTCGCGGAAAAAGGTGTCTAACCTTTTCGGTTATGAAACACTAGGTGAATGCTAATGGTGCTGTTGCCGATGTTGAATGCCTCCGTTATATCCGTTCTATAACCGGGTGTGTATGTGAAGTTCGTGCAATGGTAAATTGACGTATCCATCCCTGTGGGCAAGTGTGTTCTGTATGCTTCTGGCTTTCTGTGTCATGTGTGATGTTCTGACTGCTCATGGGGGGCTTGGTAGAGCGGGTGTGGTCGGGGAAGCACTTTGAATGGAGAGTGGTCATCTCCCATTACACGACGGTTGGTACACTGTCGTAGTTAGTTTTTAAGTACCGGGAAAATTCGAGCCGAGAGTCTGCTGAACACACTGCATCCCTGCCCACCGCCAGTGTGGGGGGGGGGGTGGTGGTGTTGGTTGCTGCGGTGCGGGAGCCACTTCTTCTGTAACAGCGGCTCTCTCATATCTGAAGTGCGACAGTCAACAGACGACGAGTGGAGTGTCAAAAGGGCAGGACCAGTGATGTCTGAACTGGGTGCATAGACAAGTGACGCGAATTGGAGAGGGGGCAGTGGTGGCGCATCGGGTGGGATCACACCTTGGGAGGGAGTTGGTCTCGCGATTTCAGGACTTGGAAGGGTACACCGAGTTTTGCGGTTTTGCTGTTCTTGAAAACAAGCCAAGGCCTCATGCGGCCTCTTCACTTCCATGCTATTTATTATATGTTCCACTCCACAAGAAGCATGGCCCGGGGCAGCCTCAGCTACCGCTTGTGATAACTCTATAATGTGGGTAAGTCGGTGGGAATGGGAAGAGGTCAGCGGAACAACTTTTCCGTCAATCTCCTTGGACAGTACAAACGAGAAAGTCTTCAGATACGACTTTCCAGATCTTGTAGATCCGCTCTGAGGAGCGAGAGGGCGAGTACGTATCTCGTCATCGTCCTCAGCGTTAGTCAAATGTTCACTGGACTCCTGGCTTGGTAGGAGGGGGTCGAACCGGCACCGAACAGCACTTTCTCACACAGAATCCAGAGCATGGCCAGATCCAGGGGTAAGACTAATTCATGGCCTAACATTAACCGAGCAGGGGTGTAACCCGTGCTTGAAAGTACGGTATGCCATGAGCACATATGGGAGTCATCGGTGCCAATCTCGACAATCAAATTGTGTTTCCTTAGTCAACATCTCAGCCAGGGTTCAGTTGAACCTCTCTACCATCCCATCACTTCGCGGATGATAGGACGTCGTGTATGTTTTGACTATGTGGCACAATTTGCAGCGCTCGGAGATCAGCTGGCTCTCAAATTTACTTCCTTGGTCAGAGTGTAGCTCATAAGGCATACCGAATCGGCAGAACACATTGCTTGCCAACCATCTCCGCTACTGTGGATGCCTCTTTGTCCAGCAAAGCAAATGCTTCTACCCACTTCGTAAAGTAATCTTGCAATATGAGGATGTACTTGTTTCCTTCATCTGTCATATTCAAGGGTCCGAGCACATCAATAGCCACTCACTCCCACGGTGCACCAACAATCATAACTTGAAGAGATGCGGAATGGTGCTGGCCAACAGCGCGTCTTTGACATGGGACACGTTTGGCGACCTATGCCTTTACACTATAGCGTATCCCGATCCAGTGGAAACTCTGTTTTATCCTACTGAGGGTCCGTTCAATAGCTAGGTGACCAGCGTTAGCGTGAAGTTATTGTAATATGGTCTCACGGTAATGCTCTGGGATCACTATGCAGTTGTTGATGTAGAGAATGTTATGTTGGATGTGGCATGCTTCAAACCGCTGATAATAGTATTTCGCTGTTGTGGAAAGTGGTGTTACAGATTCCTTATGAGGGCATAGCCCCTCCTAGATCCACGCATATATATGTCGTGTTTGCGCGTCTGTTGCTTGTTCGTACCCGACTGTCTCCGTGTTCCACTCTGCGCACAGCAATTCGGGGAACACCGGAGATGGCTGTGTAGTATGTGTCACGGTGGTGGCCACTTCTTGTTCATCCTTGATCCCGATTCTGCTCAAGGCATCGGCATTTCCATGCAGCTTGCCGGGTCTATGAACATCGTTGAAGTTGAAGGCCTGCATGGATTCCTGTGACCTCGCTACCTGGCCCTCCGGATTTTTTAGGTTTCTGAGCCAGTGTAGTGAGGCGTGCTTTGTACAGAGGGTAAATTGGTGCCCATACAGAAAGTGTTCGTAATACTTGACGAAATGGACTGCCGCAAGCAATTCCCGCTTAGTGGTCATGTAGCGTTCCTCTGTTTTGTTTAGAGTACGTGAACCATAAACCAGTATCTGCTCTGTTCCATCTTCCATGACCTGAGATAGAACTGTGCCAATGGCTTAAGCCGACGCATCAGTGTCCAAGATGAAATCGAAGTTAGGGTTGGGATGATCAAGAATTGGAGTTGTCGTCAAGAGTTCCTTCAGCGCCCTGAAGGAACATTCATACTCACTCATCCACTCGAATGGTCAATCCTTTTTGGTGATCCTAAATAGGGGTGATGCAATCTCGCTGAAATGACGGATATATCGGCGATAGTATTGACAGAGACCTAGGAAACTCCAGGAGTTCGTGATGGAAGTATGTGTCTGTCACTCTGCCACTGCTTTTGTTTTTGATGGCTGAGTAGCCACTCCATCGCCGGATATGACGTGTCCCAGGAACTCGACGCTCTGTCTGAAGGGATGACATTTCTTTGGTTTGAGCTTTAAGTTAGCTGTGGGAAATCGAGAAAGCATGGTGTCCAGGTTAGACAAAGTCTGCTCAAACGAGGAACCAAAGACGAGTACATCGTCGATGTAACACAGACAAATTTCCCATTGCAGTATAGTTAATACCTGCTCAATGAGATGGTCAAACGTTGCAGGAGCATTGCACAAGCCATTGGGAATCTTGCCGAACTGGAAAAGACAGTCTCTGCAGATAAATGCGGTCTTCTCCATGTCAGCCTCATCCATGGCTACCTGTCAGTATCCACTAGCTAAATCAATGGTACAAAACCACTTGGCTCCAAACAAGGAATCTAAGGCCTGATCTATATGTGGTAAGGGATACGCATCCATGACGCTTAGATCCATAAGGCGGCTGTAGTCTATACAAAACCGCAAAGATCCGTCATTTTTGCCTGCTAGTACTACGGGACTGGCCCAGGGCAATGCTGATAGCTCTGTTATGCCTGTCCGCAACATGCCATTCACCTGTTGTTGTGCTTCTGCGTCCTTGTATATGGGAAGACGTCGAACCGGTTGTCGAACGGGGCGGTTGTTTCCAGTGTCGATGGAGTGTTGCACGAGATGAGTTTCTCCCAAATCCATGTCTCCTGCCGAGAAACTATCATGATATTTGTACAGTAATTTACGTATTTCCGTCTTGTGTGATTGCACCAACCCGCCTGTGGCACGCAAATACAAGTCATGTAGGTGTTCCAGCAAATCATCAGAAGTTGTCGTTGGTGTTGATGCGGTGTGTGTGTGTGTGTGTGTGTGTGTGTGTGTGTGTGTGTGTGTGTGTGTGTGTGTGTGTGTGTGTGTGTCCAGTGATATCACATCCACCATTGGCCACAAAGGACTCCCGGTTCAAGAGTTATTGGGTTCGCGGTGCCATTGAATACTCTAAAAGGTATATGATTCTTGTTGGTGGTGTCCACGATCATGCGTGGACTGGCGCATTGGGAGGCAAGTATATATTCATGGTCGAATTCCAGCATGGCTATGTGAGTGTTGTTTCCTAACTGTGGTGCAGTGGCCCACACGATTTTCTCCTGTCCCGCCTGAACTGTGGCTGTTGTTGCTAAAATCATGGCACATGTATCATACAGTGATGATTCCGGTACAAGGGGTATCCCTCGGCCGTGTATCTCTAGTTCATGTTGCCTGCAATGTGTGATGGCTTCGCTGGCACTGGAGAAATCAGAGCAGAGCAGGGTATCGTTGTGGATAGAGGCGATAACATCTCACTGAATGAATTGCATCTCCTCGATCTGTATGACGAGGTTTACGGTACCAGCCATGGGAACGTCGACCCCGTAGCTGTTTGCAAAAAGATGTTTGTCGGCTTAAGGGGTGGCCTCTTATGAGGTGCGATGCTCTCATAAAGGCGCTTGTTAAAGACGGTGATGGAAGGTCCATTGTCAACAGTGACACTGGTAGAAACACCACTAAACAGACAGGCGCACGTATATATAAATTTGCGGTGTGCCTGTGGAAGAGACTCCAATGACACCATTTCAGAAAGAGGTTTAAGTGCGGTATCACTCTGTATGTAGTGAGATTGTTTCTGGATTGCTTCCACGAGTGCACTAGATGGCTGAGTGTAGAAGGGGCCAGCTCGTCGCCGCTGCTGCTGTGATTGCGTAGGCGACGACAGAGCTGGGGGTTGCAGGGCTGATGGCTATGCTGCTGTCTCTGTGTATGCTGAATTGGTGTAGACAGCAATGTGGATGGGGTTGTCACGATCACAGACAAGCGCAACTTGAGCGAGCCACTTCTCACAGTGCATCATGGGGTGTTTAGTAGATGCACAGAAGAAGCAGTGTCATCGATGCATTCTCTCACTCCTGCGGTGACGCTGCCTTTTGTTGATCCATGATGCGGAGTGTATGCTCCCTTCCGAATCACTGCTGCTGCTGCTGGTAGATGCCGTGGATGATGCTGTACGGGACGGTGTGTTGCATACCACCAAGGGACACTGGGAATTCAGTGACTTGGCGGTGGGTCGTGGTGTTTGAATAAACGTTGTTGCAGTGGAGGTGCTACTACAACCTACCAGTGCCGTTTTACGCAGGAAAGAGGGTTTGTTAGATGCGGAAATTGCGGGGTCATTATTTCCGTCAGAAGAAGATGTCGGTGCTGCGGATGTGGAGTGCATCGTTGGCACCGCCATATAGGAAGCCGGGTGCTTGTGTGTGTACGATGTTCTAGAAGACTGTGGTTTACGGTGTGCCACCTGACAGTGTTGTTACAGGCCGCAACTGAGCCGAGTTGTGAGAACGGGCACCGAAGTGACTCTCTAATTGGTGGCTTGTTAGTTTAACGGTGTCTCAGGATGCAGGGTTCATCGGTCAGTGGACGGAGTTGTTGACGGAGGGCGGTTAGGACATCACTCCCTCCAATGGCCTGGCTGACCACATCCAAAACATGTGATTGGTGGAGATGCAGAAACTACTGTGGTTGCTGGTCGTGTGGTTGATTGTGTAGGGACTGTTGTGCTAAGTGTGGTGACGAGGTTGGTGAGTGCCGAGATCTGCTTAGTGATCGCTTCTAACCTATCTTGCATATTCTGTCTGTTGCTATTGTTGTGCTGGTTCCCATGTCCTGGGGCACTATTGTGGCTTCGCTGGGACTGGCCATGCCCTCTTCCTCTGGTTGCGTGATTCTGACTGGGGGGGGGGGGAGGTGGGTGTTCGGCTTGCGCATGCTGGTATTCTTCTTGCGCATGCTGGTCTGATGTTGATGCTGATGTGGATGCAGTGCTGGTGTCGATGGTGGTGGCGTGATTGATCTCATTCATTTCATGTATAGGATGCAGTTGACGGCGATTGTTTTCCTCCCATCCCAAGAAGTTTTCGATTCGAACCACGGTAGCTGTTAGCTTTTGGAGACTACCGTGCTCCATGAGAAATACTTTTTCCTTCAAGGCAGGTTCACTGCTGAACGTGTCGATGAGGGTATTTAGATGTAGGTGGATGACACCCCCGAGATTGGTGCTGGGATATATGCGGGTTACTAGCCTCCATATACGACTAGCTAATTCCGATAAAGTTTCTCCCGCATGTCGGCGTAAGTGTTTCAGCTGTAGCCGACTGGTTTCCGCGAGGGCCGTGTCGCTGAATTTTTCCAACAACGCACTTTCCAGTTCCGTATATGTTGGCGTGTGGTCTGTGTGTAAGTCTGCCAGGACTTGCAGAGCTTTTCCCGACAGTTTTGCGGCCAGATATTCTCTCATTTGTTCGTTTGTCCACCGCTTCATGTGGCTGATGATTTCGAACTGAACTTTATAATTGGCCCAGTCATTCTCCCCGCTAATTTCGGGTTGGGGGGGGGGGGCAATGACCTGGCCAAGTCCATGTGGTGAAGTAATTGGCGCGAATCCAGGTGGTGGTGCTCGGGAGATGGATGCGAACGCGGATGCTGGTCTGCGTGTTGGTGGCAGTGGTGGTGCTGCTGGTGTTTCCCGTCAGTGTACCTGACAATGCTGATGATGTCATGTCCGTGACGGCGATTCCGTCGATGATGTTGTGCATGATACGTTGGTTCTGCCGAATACCACGCTGATGCAGGTTTATAGACAGGTGTAGGTCTATAGACTGGTGGAGGCATGTTGGGTAGACAATGCGGACTTTCTGCTGGTTGTTGAGACGGGTGTACCTCATATGGTGGTGGTGCAGGTGACTGATGAGGACGATGTGTGTAATGGGCAGGTCTTCCGATGTATTGCTGAAAAGGAGTTGGCGCATCCTTTCGCTCGTACCATGGCACTAATGGATAATACGGCGACGACGCACGAAGCGGAGGAGATGCGGGATAAGGTACATGAACGTCCGGCGAAAAATATGACCATAAAGTATAATAATAATAATAATAATAATGCCCCCATAGGGGTCTTTGTCATGATCGTACGTGATCTGGTATGGAGCGTGATGGCCTATCACAGATATCCGATAAGGTAATAAATTGAGTTCCCGCCTGTGAGGCATCGTGGAATGTCCCCTCGCTAATTGGCGAAAACTCATGTAAAGGCGGTGCTGGTCGTTCCGCACGGTGGAAATTAGTGACATTGTTGGTCAGCAGGTGAGCAGTTCGTCCATCATATGATGCTGCTTCAATGTCAAGGGAGAGCTGGCTGTCTGATGAAGGAGACTGAAACTCGCGGGTATTGAGGGTTGGCGTGGGTTCGCTTCTTGTATGAGCCCCCCCCCCCCTCCCATCGGGCACCACTTGTAGCTCGTGGGGTATGCGCTGATCCATCCTGTTGCTTTGCTCCATTGCACCACATTTGCATGATGTGCGGGAGTTCTCGTTAGCTACAGTTCTCGGGGTTGTGGATCCCATATTGCATCTCTCTGGAGAGTACAAAGACCGGCCTCTAGAGCCGGTGGAACACACATGTTCCAGTGGGGCCGTCCGATCATTATCGCCGAGACTGAACCACAGTGTCGTCCCTGCTGTCTGTGTCACCGGTGTGGCGGTCCATTCTAATTTAGAGTAATGGACAAGATGTTAATAATTAAACAGTCACAGATTTAATGAGTACTATGCAAACAATTCTGTTCGTTTGACAGTAATGAGCACAATACAACACAACATAGAGCCATCCGATGTCCTTTCCATGTGGTTTCGCCGGAGGTACCACGCAGATCCTTGAATTCGCAGAGGTACCCCTGTAAGAGAGCACCGCAACAAAGTCACTAGATAGTTTAATATAAACTAATATACCCCTAAGACACATAAAAAGAAAATGTTGTTGTTGCAAGAGGAAAGTGCCTTGCGTGGGCCCCTCCAGAAAGACACGAAAGTGCCTTCAATGCCGAAGCAGATGAAAAGAGTTGGCAAAAAGGACCACTCTTTTGTTCAAACAGAAAATGCTAAGTGCTGAAAATCCTAGTGAAGCTACAGTTAAGGTGATGCACACTGGTTTATGTGAAGATGGGACGAATGATTTCCGACGAATTCCCAGGTCACAGTCTTATGTAGTTCCAAAGTTGCTGCATTGGTAGTTGCCACTTGATTTACTCGGGCTTTCTGCTACATCCTAACCTACCATTTAGTTGTTAGTAATGAAGACAAGCTTTGGCCACAAGTGGCAGGGATTCCTACCTAACTTTAGATAATTATAGCCATCAGGTGAAGATGCTCGTCTTCCCGTAAGTTGCCCCGCATAGCATCTACCTCTGAAAGATGGCGTGCATACATGTTACGGAGCAAGGCTCCCGAATCAAATAATGATCCGGTCACCCTGCCTTGCAACCACATATAACATCACCAGGATAAGTTTCACAGTTGACATAAGCAATTATTAGAAAGCATCATGTCATTTATGGTGAGGATAGCGAGATGGATATCCATCGCAAGCGTCCTTCCCGTGAGGGTGTGGTGGGTTCTAAGACCTCACCCAAACACTACAACGAGTTGGATGGTGATCCACATCTCGTCCGTCACTACTTGCTATGGAGTTAACATTTGACCAGTCATTAGGGTTAAGTTCCATGATGCCCAGAGATGCACTGCAGGCCAGCATTACACCATATTAATTAATATTATTATTTTGCAGTGCTTCCTACTTTGGTGTGGGTATCTACCTAACTAGTATCTGAAGATACAGGGGTGTGTGTATGTAGATCGGTACTTTAACTATCACCACTCAGCAACCTCCGATAGTTTCCCAGGGTCGGATCCTGATAATGTGTCCATGGAAATCCAAACAATTAATAAGCCTTGCGGCTGGAGGATCATAGAAAGAAACAATAGCTCAATATATTAAGAGGCCTTAAATGTAACTGGCCAATATTTCACAACCTTGCCGGTGCGTGGGACTACATTACCACAACCACCGGAAAAGAGGCGTACACTATGTGTCTCCTGTTTAGAAATTGTCCCTAACTAATTTAAACCTATCCTATCGAGCTAGAATAGCCAGGTTTAGTCAGTAACATGTCAGGCTCAAACAATTAGAGCATGATCAGCGACCTCATTGTAAACTTGATGCTGGCAGGAATATAGTGATGCGGATATATATGTTGCTGTATAGTATTTCCTAGCATACTGGGATATATAGAGTTTTTACAAATAAACAAAACTTATTAACTAGATAGCTACTTGCCATATACACAACTAACCAATCCACAATTTAACGAATACGATGATAATAAAATATCACAGGCCATTGGACCTTATGGTGCGGCTAGTTGAAAGCACCCACAGTAAACAAGGATACTATTCACAGTAAGAAACAGAAAATATAAGATGCAGTCTTAAGACCGGTACGGTACTTATTAGTCATCAATACCAACATACGGGAATGATTAAATGTTCACTAATATAGTACTTGAGTACCTATTGGTCATCGGTATGGATAAGGTTCACGAACCACTGAAATTGAGGTGCTACTAAATAGATAGTGTGAGATGGTACGATCTTTGATTTGCGCAAGCAGGCCTCTGCAAGCAGGCTTCCACAGGCAGGAATCCGCAGGCAGGTTTCCATGAGCAGGTTGGATATGGCATATTCTCAGGACAGTGTAACAGAACGATTCAAGAGATGTCCATTAGATAGTCATGTAACTGATACAGAATCTAAACAGTCTGTTGTAAAGTTTCCGTCTGGCGACAGTAATATGAAAGTTGAGAGTAACAGAGTTCTCGACAGCACCGCGATACAACAATTTTCGATGCTCCCGGATAGCCATCCAGGGGCAAAATAAATAAAGTTATGCCTCCCATATCTGGACTTTTCTAAGGGAGTCTTTCCAGGGATGGGCCGTGCGCGCCCAAATGTGATTCTATGGGATGTAGAGCTGATGATGATCCTTGGTGGATGTCTCGCCGGATCTGCCAACCACGCTGAAACATGGAATCAAACCTCCACGCTGCATGTCGCGTGTGATTAATTAACTTTTCGACCACAGTTTGGTGGGACTTTGCTCGGTGCACCACAAGAGCTATGCGACATACCCCACACCATGTGCCAGTTATTGTACATGCATAGTTATTCCGATTAATAATGGCATGCAGTCTTCATATATCATAGTAGCCCTTAGCCATTCAGATGAACGTTACCAGCCATGGTTGAACCCAATATTGGATCTTGGAACCAGTTATCACATTGTCATGTCCATATGTATGTCGCTCTGTCTGTCTGTCAGTTTGTTCAATCGTTGATGATTACATATCATTACAATCAGCTTCGTTGCTATCTCCTATGATAGCCAAATCTATATGGTATTCCACGCATAGCTTTGTGACGAATACCATACCATGTCACAGTAAATCAACTACCGCACCAGTGCTATGAATTGTAGCTGCATAGTCCATGATAATGTGTGTGTGTGTGTGTGTGTGTGTGGGGGGGGGGGGGGGTGTGTGTGGGTGTGTGTGTGTGTGTGTGTGTGTGTGTGTGTGTGTGTGTGTGTGTGTGTGTGTGTGTGTGTGTGTGTGTGTGTGTGTGTGTGTAAAAACATAATCAACAATATATATATGTTAGGAAATAAAGATTAAAACACGCCCACTACACGAAGTTTCTAGAAAGGTATAAGTCATTCTGCATAATAGATTTCATACAATGGTATCATACAATAAAATGTAACACCCCAGTAGTGACACCATCTGATGGAATGGCAGTTTCTTACATCAAGTGATTGCCATATGCATGCACGCATATTTACCAAATGCGTTTGTATGCTATAATAATTATACTGCATTGAAACATTTGCGGTATCAAACAATTAAATGTGACTCCCCATGCATTGTCAACATTTGTTGGAATGACAGATTCTAACATCAAGTATTTGGCATATGCACGAATTCGTATGTATAGCCAGGCACATATTTGTCTGCTATACAAATAAAACAATCAAACTGTTTCGAAACATTTGGCACGTGTGTTTACTTTATTCTTTTTGTACAATTAATAAAACAAATTTATGACAGTTACGCAAGATTTCTGATGAATGCATAATTCTCACCATTGAGTGGTTGTGATCCACCCCTTCTGATGGACTGTTAGATTCTAGCATCGAGTGATTGCCATATGCATGTATATGTATGTATAATCATGAACGCATTTGTCTGCTACAAATAATAACAATCAAACTGTTTTTGAAAACATTCGACATGTGTGTTTACTTTATTCTTTTTGTACCATTAATAAAACACATTTGTAATACGTGCAGTTATGCAAGTCGAATGCATAATTTTTACCATCGAGTGGCTGCAATGCATATGTATAGTCATGTAACAAACCCATTAATCATCATTTGCCTGCTATACAGCAACATTCTAGAAAAAACTGTTTGAATATTTTGGCGCGTGTTGTCTGACATGCTAAGTTATAAAAGGAGAATGTTAAAAATTAAATTTATCAGTCATTCTCTGCATTAGAATGAGCTCTCAAATGTATGACCGGTGGCATACAGCAAATTCCACCCAGATACATTGTGGGTGTATCGAGTGGAACCATTATCCCACTGTAGAAATACGACCACCTACACATGTTGTAATGCTTGAGATTCGTAACCGCGAGACAGGATACCTCGCGGATCCGATTCTGAGGAATTATAACAAATTAATTCATACACAATACCAACTGAAATACGAATGTTGGGTATGTAATTGATGTCTCGAGACCCATAAATACAGTTGAGAGCCACCCATACACCTAGTAAAACCAATATCATCAGCGTTTTTTAAGGACCACCAAATCTTTAAATTTTGAAATCTTAAAATTATGCTTTATACATACAACGGCATTTATTATGCGCATACTCACATACATACGAAAACGCATACATACGCAAGCATGAACACACACATATAAGTAATACACTCATGAAACGCATACACATGTGCATACATGGGCACACACACACACGCACGCATCCACGCACGCACGCACGCACGCACGCACGCACGCACGCACGCACGCACGCACGCACGCACGCACGCACGTACGTACGTACGCACGCACGCACGCACGCACGCACGCACGCACGCACGCACGCACACACACGCACACATACACGAAAGGATTGTGTGTATGTATGCTCGTACATCAATAGTGCATATACGCACATACACATACATATGAATTAAAAAACCCTCTCATCAAGTGCACATACACGTACGTACACACATACGAAATCATGTTTATTACAAGTGCATACTCACAACCATCAATGTGTCATTACGTTTTTTCAATCTTTGGATTGTTATTCATTATTGTTAAGTGCGCTACAGAGGTGGGCCCGATTGACGTAAAATTATGTGCGTGTGTATGAGAAAATATTATATATCTGCTCTTTGGTATAAACAATACTCTCGCACGTCATTCTCTGCATTGCTGACCATGGAAGCCAAGCAACATCCATGTAATGAGATGGAAATGGCACCAGAAATGATACACCATATTAGAGATGTATTTTCTCTGATGCCATCTTCACCTCAAATTCAAATTACACCGAGACCAATTTCAATGCCTAGAAATATGATACTGTGGTATGCACCACCTATACCAGTATCACCGTATCTAAATAGCATTGAGGTAATGAAACATGAAGAATAAGCTTGCATCTAATCATTATGTCGATTTTCAAAAGTCCACCAAATCTTAAAATTATGTTTTTTATTTGCAACATCAAAGCATATACCTGTAGTCACTCACATACATACAAAATAGCACATATGCAGACACGTAATCGCATGCGAAAGCACACGTGCACCTACATATGAATGGACATACGCACATAATACACTCATAAAAGGGCATACACTGAGCCACAACATTGATATTCCTCCACCACGTGCGTGTATGGGAGCTATTGCTATTAGACATCAATCAGTTATGACAGGAGCTCTGTCTGTACAAAAATTAACCCCAACATTTTTGAAACATTTTTTTTAAATCATTAAATTACTGATACCACCTATCTTTAAAGGCCTTTATCTCCTTAAATATGATAGATACGTGATTATTATCTATATTATTGTATACATACATCGGTAAATTTACTTATATATTGCCCATATAACGCTGTACTTCGCTCTGACAATGGATAAATGACTGGGAGATGGCCCTCCCTTAATCCCTACCTCAGACGGGAATATAAGGCACCACACCAGGGACTACCATTATTCAAAAATCATTTTGATATACTTGACAGGATAACAATAGCCCCCAACCACGCATGTGAAAACAATAGAGCCTATAATCACACACCATGCACACATTAAAGGGAAACACCGGACCCTCTATACTACTTTGTATAAAATGAATCTACAGACCATGACGTTTTCAAAAATATAGTTGTAGACACTGTGCTCAAATTAGAAATCTATATCGTCGTTATTTAACTATGTGATACATTAGTTAAATTTCTATTCCTGGGTGAGGCATATGGCGTTATAAGTTGAATGTTTTTTTGCTGTCATCCAATGCTATCGCAATAAAATTGTGAATTGTGTTTCATAAGGGCTTTCTCTTCAGTGGTGTTAGGAATATATAAACTATATTTGCGGAAATGATGAAGAATATGTTATAACAGTCCTTTGTCTGATATCTCTGATGGTGCCAATTTTGGCATCAAGTTTTGATCTTGAGATAAATGAATGCTTCAACGGTATAGGTATATCAGTAAAATTGCTAGTTTTAAAGCAATGCTCTTTCTGGCGGTACAGCAGATGTTTAAAAAGCTCTTACATGCAGCCCAATACATCTTTAGGTACTTATGTTTTCCTACTAGCCTTAAGACTTCCTGAGATATTGTAATAGTAATGTAATTGGCAGGAATCTTCGTAGAAAAAAATGGCCATCTTAAGGTTCGGCAACTAATGTATGAAAACAGCAAAAGAATTCCATGACTTTGCGATAGTGGGATAAACGTCTTAATCTCTGCAATTTGTACATATATAAATGATGACGATAGCATTATCACCGATAGAGATATCGGCATGAAAATGCATGCACTCCTGTCTTCAGAGTGCCGTTATCCTGGTTCTTGTCAGATGGGATTCAACCTATGATGGCATAGGCTTAATTAACTCAGAGAAGATTATAGTAACATAGCGTTTTCTAACACCATTTTAATCGGATTTATATATAATTGTCACAAGAAAATTTTACAACGTAGCTTAAATATGGGCTCTACAATAGAACTGTGTATTTTATGCAACCTAAGGTTACCCTTCATGCGTTCCCCTTTAATGATGGCAGAAAAGCCCATTACTCATTTTGACATGAGAACAATAGCGCTTATAATCACACACCAGAACCACAGCTCTTATAATCACAATGGTGCCCAGCAGCCACCATAACTATGACGTCGTACCAATCATCAATCACTTTTGAAACAAAATACTTGATTCTGATTGGTCGACATGGTTATGACGTCATCTCAGTTGCATAACAATAGCGTCCAGCTTCCCCCATAACTACTTATCACATCAATTCAAGTTGTGGTACAATACATTCTCTCTGTCTCGTTCTCTCTCTCTCTCTCTCTCTCTCTCTCTATCTCTCTCTCTCTCTCTCTCTCTCTCTCTCTCTCTCTCTCTATCTATATAGTGAGTTAATTCTTGCATCAAGTTAATCTATTCCAGTTAATACATTATTTTACTTTCAGGACGTACAGAAAGGGGTAGCACACAGACAACACCACTATCCGAGAAATCCGACGCTACAGAACTGCAAGGACAAGATGACGTTGGCCAGATGAAGAACACAGACATGGAAACTAAGAAGGAAGAGAGTAAAGGTCTCCGTACATACGAGGAAATGATGAGGGTATTTGACCCGCCATTTATAACTAAATACACGCGTAGATGGAAATGGACACGATATATTCCCATGTTGCCGAATCCATATCCAGACGAGAGCCTGGATATCACAGCACAGCCCAACGGGGATTTAGAGTGCATGCTGTTTGACGATGAGAAACTTGCTAAGCTAAGTGAAACCGATATCTTAGAGTGAAATGCAACCCATATAATTGGTTGTTAATTTCAACCATGGAGGCTTAATAAAACTTCACATGCATAGTCTACAGGGATCGGTGCCGACATTGCAAAGGTACTAGATTTACAATTATGTTGGGTCTTAGAAGGGCGCAGCACTGTTAATATTTTTAAATCACTACTTCTCCATTATTGATGAACGGATCTTTAAAACGCATGAGGTAAACTATTCTAGGTGTAACTGTCGACATCCTGATGCACTCTGATTTTGTATTCGTCCTTGATAGAGTTGACTACATTCACTTTATTGATGAACAGATGCCGATCAAACTTGAGGTGGCAATTTTAGTGCTATCCATCGACAACATAGCTGAGCCTGATTTTCGAGTCACTACTTGCTGGGTTTTAAAAGGGCACCTTCACCCCACCCGCCTTTAAATATTAGCATCCGTTATATATGGATGGATCTTGATAAACCTTGAGGAGGTATATCATAGATCTCTCGACATCATACTGCAGTCCGAGTTTTGATTCACGTTTGGTAGTGTGTACACCACACTTACATTTTTTTAATCGTTACTGCTCCATTCTAGATCAATGAATCTGTATAAAGATTGAGGGGGTAGTCTAGTAATACGTGCCCTGAGTTTTACCCTCTCGTGTATTTTTTAATGGAGACGCGTCATTGAGGTGGGTAATGTTTACTCATCTTTTAATGATGATTGGATCCTAACCAAACTTGAGGAGGATATTCTTGTCACAGCTGTTATTACCATAACGGAGCCTGATTTCCGACTCATGATTTCCGATTCATTCTCTCCCACACCACCCATGGATTGAAGTGGATGCAAACTACTACATAACATCTTCTAACCTACTGTCCCTGATTGAAGTTCTGCGGCTTACAACCAGGAGCATTCCATTCCATCCATGTTTGTTTGAAATAGCCGAAGCGGTAATGATGAGTAGTCTTTGGTTTCCATTATTTTTAATCGAAGATGGTCGATAAACAAGCCAGTCATTCCAGTCGTAAATTTTCAATAAGTACATGTAGTCGTCTCTATGCTAATTGGGTAACATATTTGTATTAGTGGTCAAGCCTGCTGCAAACGTCATCTGCAGTGACAACAACATGTATAAATTCGCATTTTGCAGGACAACAGAAAGATATTTCGGAAAACCCAGTGGTACGTTTTAAAAAGTCTTATCATAACCTGTAAATGGGCATTCAGAGAGCAAAAATGTCGATTTTCCTGAAATGTTTTGACCTATAGATGTGTAATTGATATAAGCAGCACGCATGCGCACTGTGGTGACACAAATGGTGTTACTAATTTTAATAAAAATGGAATTATTTCTAGGATGTATGCATCGAGGGCAACACCTCATCTCTATCAGCTCAGCTTAGCTCTACAACATTCTATCAAGACCATCTCCGAATTTTAATCTGCCAACGACTAACATATCTGTCTAAACACACACGTGACCACTTACTTATTTTATGTTTGCACACCAGATAACAAATTGTTCACCAATTAAGGAATGTTACCTTGAATATTTTTTTAATAATTTGAATGATGAAATCTAGCTTCAAAATATTCATCTACATGTACAGTAGGTTTTTGTTTTCACATGTGGAGATTCCATGACTGCTCCAACCCCATCAGAATTACACACTTTCATAAGCCTGGGAAGTACCTAATGGCGGTAATACACATTTTCTCTATGATTATATAGAAAAATCGGTTTTAACACAGAAAGATTAAATACGATTTATAAATACGAGTTTTAGAGACCCAACATGCTCCTTTAAACATATATGTTTGAAGAATGGTATATTGGTGTGAATAGTCTGAAATATGTGAATGCATGCATCTTTATTCACATTAGGCCAGCGGCCCTTACGTGAAGACAATGGCAATAATACTATGACGGGTGACCATACAATACATTATAAACTGCATACCTTTTTACTTCATAAATTAAGATAACTTATGTGACCATAGGACATACTTAAACATACTTATGTGTCCTATCTGACATGTTAATCTGTTTCTGAGCTGTACTATATATATATAGTACAGCTCAGAAACAGGTCAAACATGTCTCCAAACAAAATAGAAACGGGCTGTTGAGTATCCTGAATATATTTGGACTGGTAGCCACAAAATACCCAACATAATATATGATATTAAAGCATCATCATGACAGTTTGAAAAGAAATTAACATAATAATGTGACATAATATGAGTATAGGTGAATTAATAAGAATATCAGTTACTGTCATGTTCATATATTGCACATGTTAGAATCTAGTTAAATACTCTGTACCTGATTTACCGTAGTACAAGTCTCAGGATAACTGTACAGAGAAAAACTGTTTCGTATTTTGAAATCAATCCGACCAAGGCTGTTGCTACTTATGGCATCAACAGCCGCCAGTCGAACTATGCTCAAAATACCCAACAGAACATATAATATTAAAACATAATCACCAACTATTGCCAGTTAAATCTTCAAGATTGTAATCCATATTATTATCGTCCAGTGTCATTGTTAGTATTATCACAAATTTCAATTAGTACGGTCATCACTTACCCTCGCCTACCCACAACCAAACCCTATAGCGCATAGTGCGTTCACCCGGTCTTCTCTTCTCCTTTCCTACATGTAACCGGAACGAAAGTGAAAGAAAAAGTGCGACCCAGTCACACCCCACCCAGCCCAAGCGCACATCCGAGTACGCCTTTTAGACCAGGCGCCCAGGTAAGTTAATCAACACAACAGCTGTAAAAGGTTTCATATACGAGATAAGTCCGCTCTGTGAAACTATATATACATCTGAATTGCTGCCGTGTCACAACCTGTGCATTTTGACAGAAAGGGGCGCGAATCAAGG
This sequence comes from Chaetoderma sp. LZ-2023a, assembly GCA_034401795.1. Taxonomy (NCBI): domain Eukaryota; kingdom Metazoa; phylum Mollusca; class Caudofoveata; order Chaetodermatida; family Chaetodermatidae; genus Chaetoderma; species Chaetoderma sp. LZ-2023a. Next base: position 51,719,266 of record CM067369.1, read on the forward strand.
GTTCGTATCTACTGTTATTCAACCTATCTGTTGCAAGGTTATACATTGTGCCATTGGTTTCTTCAAAGGTCACCATATACAAAAATGCTTATGACAGCAATTTCACGCTGAACATCTCGGAGGACAGTAGACTTCCGGTGGTCACCACCATGTATTTAATTAACCCACGTCCTGCAAGGTTAAAATTACTTTATATCGAGAGCTTAGGCATATTAGAATCGCAAAACATCGATGACAGCAAAATTAACCCGTGCTTTCTTGGTGACAGCACCCATCTTTTAAGAATGGTGTCGAAATCTTCCAAATGGTCATTTATTCAACCCAAGTAGTGCAAGCGTCAAATCACTTTTAATTGACGGGCCATACATATATGAGTGTCAAAACATCAATACCAGTAAAATAAGACTGTGCTTTCCTCATGACAGCAACTCCTTTTGGAAGTGTAGCAAAATGTTGTTACAGATGCTTTATTCAACCCCAACCCACGGCCGGCAAGCTTCAACTTCAGTATTCCAACACCCATATTTGAAAGAATGAAAATTTATTTAAATTAAGTGACCAAAGATGAACTTTGAAAGGAATGTAATACATGGTTTGACAAATCAAAAATCATCGCTGTCATCTGGCCGCTTAACTGCCACTCAACATGTCCATTACTGGCCCATAAAACCATTGTAGTTCCAGTGTGGCGCCATGAGAATGAAGGGATCCATTTCTAGGTGTGCCCAGCATGTTGAAACCAATTTGGAAACATTGAAAGCTGGATTCCCAGAATCTAAACTTCAAGGTAACAATATACAGCTACATTGTTGAATATTTTGTCAATAATTTGACTGTAAGCTATTTGTTCCTATGGCAGCATCGTATCTCAGGTAAATTATATTCAGAAATTTAACATACTCGTGATTCAATCGTAAATCCAGCAAAGACATATAATTTCTACACTTTGGAGATGGTCATTTCGATGTTTGTGATGTAGTTAGGTCAATTTGATTGTGTAGTGGTGACGTAATTGATTATGACATAATATATTTTAATGAGAGATCAGATCATTTCATTAATAGATCTATGCCCACAAGGCCGATTATTAAATAACAAATTATATGATGTCTCTTAGCAGTCTCTTAACAATGTCATTATCCAAACATTTGACAGAGTGTGTATGATTTGTCTCACTATTCGAAGAATTGTATCTAGTCAAACGAGAAATCTGTTAGATATTTGGAAACTCATTTGACTGGAAACCCTTGATGTCTCAAGTGGAAACAGGTTCCAGGCAAATTAATTTCATAATATTCAACAGACAATTCTAATCAATCAATTGAGGTGCGAGATTTGGGTATCAATCTCTAAGATCTACACACAAGCCTACATGTAGTAACAATATCCTAATTGACGGATTTAAATCGCTCTAATGGATTGATTCAGCGTACAGTAAAAACAGTCAGAGATGAACAGGAGTATCGTCATTATCATCATCACCATTGCTGATTGGTGGCAATGTTGGTCCAATGCTGGTCCATCAAAACCACTGTGGTTCCAGACCGGCATCTCGTTCCACCCATCCATATTCACATGGATTCAATGATTCAATGTCGTGGGAGTTGCCTTGTCAGCCGTAATCCACATCATGGATACGTAATTAGCACGCTGTACACGGTACTTGAGAGTTCATGAACAGGGTGATAGAGTGGCACAGTTGACTTTCTTCAATTTGGAAGAATTGATCGACTTTCTCGCTCCAGTCATTTTCATGAATGAATCAAAGAGGGCATCATCAATTGTTGTTCTTTTGGATGCTGACATATTGCAGATCAGCATTTCAATTCTTTTTTCATCAACGTCTTTAGTATTCAGCGAACGAAGAGCTTCATTATCCACCTGGCCCAATGCCAACACCTTCTCAAATGGCTTCAACTTCACTTTTCGGTAGAAACTTGATGTAAGATCGCAACCGGTGAGTGCAGGAAATGCGATCAAGGCATCGCACAATCCAAGTTGATGTGTCTCTAATTGTTTTGCCAGTGAACTAATACCCAAATAACGCCGATTATTTGTTGTTCCGATGGCCATCACCAGCTGCAGATTGGGCTGTCAGCTGCAAGGCCAACTAGAACAACGTGTACATCCGTGTCCGATGCTCGGATGACTATCTTTCCTTCTGCATGGATTTGTTCAACATGAAAAGTGATCATAGTATCTGCCTCTTTGTGATTTCCTTGCAAGTTGTCAGGTCGCATGAATATCATCTGTCTATTGCCATATGTAGTTAGCTTTTTGCAATCACCACCATGTGAAATAACAATAGTTTTGTTGCCAATCATGATTGCATATTGATCACGACAAAACTTGGACATTAGAAAGTGTGAAAATGCTTCCTTAAAGATAGGAAATCTGGGTAAATCAGTGCCTTTCATGTTGTGCTCCTGACCGGGTCCATTGATCTTTCAATATCCTTTGCACCACGTTTCGCACTCTCGGCATCTTTAATCGATGGAGTGCAATATCGAGCATATCGAGCACTATATGAATCTCTTTACCAGGTGACCTCACCAAGCATGTCATGAAATCCTGCGGGAGTGCACCGTATTTTGACTTTTAGTATCGGGATAAGCCTTCGTGGACAAGAAGGCCGCATCAAATATACGACCAGCCACAATGTGAATAGCAATCTCGTCTACATTTGCATGATACTTTTCCTCCAGCAAATTTGTAAGACTAGCCTTGGTTGTTTTGTACATGGTACCATCAGAGTGGGCGATAGAAAGTGGAATTTCTGTTAAGGAAAAAGTGAGTATCCTTTTCAGATCCAACATATCACCGGTCCTGGCAGCAATTTTCAGCAAATGTCCAAAAGCATCTCTTACGCCTACCCGCAGCTAGTTCCTTAGTTTGTTGCATCACTTTCCATTTCATGTTTTCAGCCGCAAAATTCTTAGGTCTCACACATTCAATACTCTTCAGAAATCGGCTCAAAAAATGCCGCATACTACTGAGTGAATGAGAGTCTATGTCTGTGATCTAGTGTAGAAGTGAGGAACTCAACTGTTTCCGCTTTTGCAATCCTACCAGTAGCAATATTCACCAACTCAGTCAGACTGTCAGAACTGAACGGATTTAATGTTTCTTCTAAAGCATTTACGATAGTTATATCCTTATTATCACGGTCAACATGTGTCTTGTGCAGCTTATTGGCTGGTGTGTTTTCGCACGTTGGACGTTGCAGCGCTGGTTAAGTTCTGTGATTGCATTGCTTCTTTGAATCAAGCTGATACACCATCAGCGAAATGCTGCTTCGTTATTGCTGAATGCAACGATGCCTGTGGAGGATGAGGATGCATCCCGATTCACTGTCTCTTCCAAAAAACCTTATCACTTGTACTTCTTGAATATGTCCGTTGTGTCTGGCAAATTGATCCAGTTAAAGAGGACAGACATAGTCCAAGAACAGTGTTCTTCCATAGCTTCACGGAACCACGTGTGCAGTTGAAAATAGCATCCGATGACATAGAATTTATTTTTCGATCAACACATTCTGAAGGCTGGAAATCGGACGATAATTGCGTCATCAAAGTTCCGTACAACGACTCTGTTAATGGTGGTATTTCTGGTGATTCATTTTTAGAGTATATACTAATGTCGGTGTTGGTATTTCTGTTTTTGACAACTCGCATATCTCTGAGCAAATAGACATAGCTATCCTGCGGATATCCTCTTATAGCGAGTCACTCGCATTTAATGAAAGTTTTGCTATTTCAAGTGACATAGCTTTGGGGTATACGAAGCATCCTCCTTTTTTGTCTATATTAACATCAATCTTTGTACCGATCTTTTTAGTCGGGTGCTGCATGGAGTATTATTCAAGCTCTTCAGCAGATCCACCCATGCTAGAGAATTCTTCTTTATATAAACTGAAAATGTTGCTTATCTTCATCGGTTCATCAAATCCACCTTTCCAGAGTACCCGCCCATCATATGACGTCATAATGAACTATGTGATGTGTACAATTACATCATAATGAATGACGTCATGAATGACGTCGATAAGTACGTCAGGAACGCATATTTGAAGACGGTCTATACGTTGTTGTACAAATTGTTTGCTTTTACTATTTAATAAATATTCTGTTGAATATTTTGAAACTAATTTGACTGGGCGCTGTTGCTGCCATAGGCAGCAACAGCACCCAGTCAAATTAGTTACAAAATATTCAACAGTTTCCATGTATTGTTTTCAGAAAATTGATAGCTAGGGCATATGGGGATCGATCAATCCCAACACGGCGACATGTGGGTGGAGCTTAGCTAGTGATGGGCGGGGCATAGCTAAAAATGAAAAAGTCCATTGAGCTATGAACACACTTAAATTGCGTAATCATGATATGTTCGTGCCGACTTATTTTGGTTAACAACTTTGGATGCACCGTACAGAAATTCCGATTAACAGGATTTGTAATATTTAACCTCTTGCACAAGTATGTCCTCAACCACCGTTATAATCCTGGTCGCCAATGGGGAATTGCAATTTATGGAAGCGTTTATGATAGCTCCAGCACTTTCTTGAGTATCTATACAGTGAAGTGGCTCATACTGTCCTGCAACACTTTTCATTCTTTTCCGCTTATATTGACAGAAAAGACACGTATTTCCGAAAACACCAGCCTTTGAAGTTGGTGGTAGTTCAGAACTCAACCGCGTTGATTTTGGTGGAATGATAACTTCTGTGGAACTTGTGTGACTGTTGCATATTTACTCAAACACGTGGTATGGTAAAACAGCCCTTCTTGCCAAATGCTAGGCATTTCACAGACCCTCTTTGTTGTATTGATGAATGTGTCTGTTTTAGTGTCTTTCTCCTGCATATGAGCTCAAGATAGTTTTCCATTGCTGCTCCTTCAAGGGTTTCTTGATCACATTTCGCACAAACTGACGTCATCTTGATGGCAAGAGCATGATCAAGTCAAATTGACAAATAAATTTACTCAATATTTCCCTATATCCATAATCTTTTCCGTTTCCGTGAATAATAATGGGCCTCTGGAGTTATTGAGAATATGCATTAAATATGCATTAAATAGTTGTTCAAAAGGCAAATCATATTCTATTATCATATTATTTTGATTATATTACTTAACGCATTTCTAGCCTAAATATGTGGGTAAGATGAAGAAATGTCGTTCTTTTTCAGTGAAACACACGGATTTTACGAAAAAGATTCAATATTTTATTCATATACGCAAAAACCTGCACGGGTTTCTATTACCAATTCTCGTGACGGAGAAGACGGTGGATATCGCTATTCCAATCACCACGTTATTTTTATAGTATAGTTACTCATTTATTTCACATTATTTGAGTCTCATAATTCAGAGTACTCGATAGGACAATTGATAGGGCAATTTCATGGCATGTGAGCACATCTACCGAATATTAAACTCCTGGAAAACGAATTATTGCGGTAACATATTATTTGAGTAGGATATGTAGTTTCCAGGGAAAAGCCTCGGACAGACATATATCTTACATTTACCGGCATACAGGCCCATACTGCATATATCCCCCACCAAGTCCCAAGTTATTCCACTGTTTCATCGGGTGTTGTTTTTGTGGCTTGACGTAATTTCCGGATAGAAAAGCTGTACGACAGCACGAATTATTAATCTCGACACGATTCGTCACTGCCTGCCGGCGGAGCACTTTGACACGTGTACCTGTTGGGTACTATAACTTGTGTGGGAGGTTTACCGTCCACCACTCTACCCACACCCACAACGACGCACACAAGCACGGGCACACATACACACATATGCTGGGGGGCGTTTGGCGGGTTGTGTGTGGCGTAGGGTGGAGGGAGCGGGTGCAGAATTCCGGGAATGCATTTGATATCATAGATGGAGTGGAGAAGGTGACTCTGGATAGAAACCTGTGGCAGGTAGGCCGCAACAGACCCAAGTCAAATCAGCTTCAGAATATTCAACATACCATTTCTATATTAGCATTTCCTGTTTTATCCTTCGGGCTTAAACGGTTAGGGTTTTTTATACACGTACACATCACAGTTTATATTAGAATAGACGTCTGTGAAGATAATGCAATTAAATTTATCTGGAAATAATGAGCACCCATATTTGCGAAGAATACGTTGTAAATCCACTCATCCAACAGACAAGTTAGATTCGCGTAGCCAGATGAAAATGCATATTTACCTCCAGAAATACTGCGTGGATGCTCTTTGAATATGCTGATTATTTTTTGCCCACTGCGAAGGTCAACGTGACACAGTAGTACTCAACGAAAAGGTTCCAAAGTAATTCAGCCATAGCATATTCTCTGTAACCCTTCCAAAAGTAGTTGCTGTCATGATGAAAGCACGGGCTTATTTTACTGTCATTGATGTTTTGACACTCATATATGTATGGACCGTAAATTAAAAGTGAGTTGACGCTTGCGGTACTTGGGTTGAATAAATGACCATTTGGAGGATTTCGACACCATTCTTAAAAGCTGTCACCACGAAAGTGCGGGCTAATTTTGCTGTCATCGATGTTTTGCGATTTTACTATGTCTAAGCTCTATATATAAAGTAATTTTAACCTTGCAGGACGTGGGTTAATTAAATACATGGTGGTGACCACCGGAAGTCTACTGTCCTCCGAGATGTTCGGCGTGAAATTGCTGTCATAAGCATTTTTGCACATTGTAACCCTTGAAGAAACCCATGGCACAATTTTTACCCTTGCAGCAGATAGGTTGAATAAATGTAGATGTGAACCCTTGGTTCGCGCCCCTTTCTGTCAAAATGCACAGGTTGTGACACCGTAGCAATTTAGATTTATACATGGTGTCACAGAGCGGACTTATCTCGTACACCAACCCTTTTACAGCTGTTGGGTTGATTAACTTTCCTGGGCGCCTGGTCTAATTATTAGGATTGCAATTTAATAAATGTTGAATATATTGAAACCGAAGATTCTCACTGTCCATTCTCCTTTTGTCATCCCCAAGTGTGCGATTTGTATGCTGTTGATAAACTAATAATCTAATAGCTGTTGAATATTTGAAACTATTTTGACTGGTGGCCTGCTCAATGTATTCGCCATATACTATATAGTGTACGAATTGTATGTATCTTTGCATGTATTTATGATTACTGTTTTCTTATTTCCGGGATAAATTTAATTGCTGTTGAACTTTTTTAACTAATCAGATTGTCGAAAGTGTTACGTGTATTGCACCGTGCCATCTTAAAGGAATACTCTCAGCTTGGTGTCTGCAAGCAGTAGTCTCACTAGTCGTAGCTCATCTTCATTGCAACTGGCCTGGAATAGTACATCTAAGATCTGTGAGCGTTTAAATGCCCATTTTGTGGAAGTCCCAGTGTTTGGACATGACTACTGTCACAAGCATGCGATGAGCCCATACAATGTATGCGCAGCTGCGTCCATGCTTGAAGCCACTTTGACATGATCCGGTGAAGTAATCGATCTTGTCTCGGATGCGGCATAGAGTAACATTGGATAAGATTTTCCGTTTGCTGTTGAGGAGCACAATGGGCTGCAGATTGGCTGGAGCCCAGGTGGCTTCTTGGGCGTGGGTAGTGCGATAAGGGTGCCTTGGCCTACACCGTCGATGGGAAGGTGCTGGCTGCATAAAAGCTGCATATTTGAATAGATCATTGCTCATGCAATCAGGTCCAGGTGCACGTCCATTTTTCAGGGTGTTAAGTACCTTCGCAACTTCTGCTGTTTTAAGTGGTGTTAGTAATGGCCTGGGATCTCCTGAGAACGGGTGCAAGGGCTCATCGTCCTTGTCAGTGAACCATTCTCGGATCGCCCCGGCTTTTCCCTACTCAGTCCCGATAAAGTGTCCTTCAGAATTCGTGTACAGTGAGTGGTGGTGTGAAGGCAGTAACTCTCAGGGCTCGGGCCGCCCGAAACATGTTGTGACAGTCATCCGTGGCAGTGATTTCATCTGCTAGGGAGTCTGCCTGTTGAATAGCAAGATCTTTTAAGCATTCGCTAATGTGGCGCAGAATAATATTGCGCTCCCGGCGTAGTTTGGTGCTGTCTTCACTTTTGCCACTTTGATAGATGCGCAGACGTAACGCTTTCTGCTCTGCTGACAGTTTTACTACTAGAGGGTCGTAAGTATATCTAGTTTGGTCGTTTTTAAGAACACCTATGTTGCTGGTAGCGGATTATTCCATAGATTTCAGTATTTTGGTTAGGGCTTCGTTTCGATCAGAGATGAAATCGATGTTAGCTATCTGCTCCCCGATGGGCTTTTTTGTATGACATTTGAGTGTCAGTGTCGCTGATGAGCGTGGGTAGGTTCTAGGCGATTCTACCCTCTTGCCTGGTATGGTGTTTATATATTAGGTAGAGATCGGTCATCTGAAGGCGTGTAATGACTAGCTTATGGTCAGAATTGACGCCTGTGTCTCCATACGAACGAGCGTTCTTGATTAAGGGTTTTGCTTCTGTCTTGAATAGTATGAAGTATATTTGGTTGAAGACAGCTGTTGTAGCCTTAGAACCTTTTGGGGCTTTGCGATCAGTAATGTGTCCAGTCCATGTTGTCCGGTGACAGCATGGGTGTTTGAAAGCCGTATTTGTGACAAATAGGCCATTGGAATTAAGGAATGCAACCAGTGCATCTCCATTGATGTTGCGTTTGCCCTCTGGATAGGATCCCATGCATAAGCCAAGTCCTGAACTTTTGTCCGCATTTCGAGTTTACCCAGCTTGGAATTGAAATCTCCACACACGAACAGTTGCCATCTAGCTGGGATTGTAATGGCGGAGCTCACTTCTGCATAGAAGGAATCTAATATTGTTGGATTCTCTTTGGCTTTTTCGGTAGTTGGGCTGTATGCTTTGACAATTCGACGCTTAGTGGTGGTGTGTTTTCGCGTAGGTATAATCAGGTCAATGAATGCAACGCGATCACTGACGTATCCAAAACTAATGACATGATCCAAGATCCTTGGTCCGATTACAAAGTCTAAGCCCCGGTATGTGGCCTGTTTTTGCTCCATGAGCACTGGCTTATGGCCTGTCTGTAGTTGCTGCTCTGAGTGTTTAGCTACTTTAGCCTCTTGAATGCATGCAATATCGATGTTATAGTGTTCACAGTCTGAACCTAAGGTTTGCCTCTTTGATGTATATATATATATATATTGATACACACGTTACCAGTATATTTACATATCCGATATCACTCCAATGACTGTGACGGACCTTTCCACTTTTATCCATGCCCCACCCATCTCTAGCTAAGCTCTACCCACACCTCGCTCCTGTTGGGATCGATCGATCTCTGAACTCCAACAGCATTTTTATTAAATAGTAGAGACATACAATTCTTACAACGTGTTGGACTATTAAGAGTTAAAGACCGGCCAAATGGAAGTATCCATGATGTAATGATTATGACGTCATCCTACGCGCCGCTTAGCTGATTATGACGTCATATGACGTCATATGATAGATGGATACTCTGGAAAGGTGGATTACTCTATAGATGGAGAGAGAGTATAACATACTTCCTTCATTTTGTCATAAACTTTGCTTCGCTTGTGAATTAATGCAATTTTAACTATTTGATGCATACGTTACCAATACATACGTTACTAACAAATACGGAACTGAGCTGAACTCGCTTTAACCTAACTCTGTATTAAGAAAGGTTCGTCTGCTAGCCATTTTGATTATTACCAATACGTGTTTATAGATATTAATTTTAATGAATTGGAAATGTGGTGACATCCAATAATAGCGATACGAAACTGGAGGGTACATATACTGTATTGTAAGTCGCAATAAGCTGTTATATGCATTACAATAGGTAGCGCATGCATAACATTGTAAGCACCCGTGTAAATCAACGAATGCGGGCCAGTTTTTCATCTTGGCTTTGACATTTTCGTATCTCTGGAAGCCTGTGGCAGATTTGTGTCTGTTCTAATACACTACTGGTATGTGCACAATACTGTTAAAGGACATATTTATAATGGCATGCTTGGTTAGTTTTATAGAAGGGGTTGATATATTATATAGTTATCAATATCATATAGTTATTAATAGGTAAATAAATGCATTGAATGCTTGCAAGTTTATCGAAGTTATTATAGATAAATTTATATCCTGTATGAATATTATCTTTTTATGCTGTAGAAGAAACGGCATATAGTTTGTCAACTTAGGTATCAATGTATACGATACATACGTTACTTAAACATGTAACAGCCACAACTGCCTAACTAGCGTGTGTAGTGATGCTGAAGGCAGGGCCGTCGTGTGGAACTGGTACTAGATTTGTTGATTGTCCCAATGCTCTCAGAGTTCAGCACATGCATTTCTGGTGGTAAATACGTATCTTCAGCTGACTATGAAGCGACCGTGGGATTATTTTCTGAAATTAAGTGCTATGAGTGCAATGTGAGTGGCAAAAACTATTACGTATAGGCCTACATTAAATTTAATTAATTTCTTATTTCCTTGATTCGAAACCTGATTCAACAATGTTAATTAGCAATGCCGACATTTCTACTCCTTGTCCACGCCCTTACTTTTGCAGACCAATAGTATATTTTAGAAAAAGTATGACTAGAATGACTGCCTCCGTCACTAAGTCAGTCATTCCAGTTGTATGGTTTCTCAAGTATTCTTTTATTGGCCTACTTATTTGATATTGTCTCTGAGAAGAGTTCTGTTTTGCTGACCAACCTTGCATTATATATAACCATATGCTCATAATTCCATGGACTTATGATATAGCTCTTTGAACCATGTAGCCCTATAAATGCAATTTCAAGACAACCATTCAGCATGACACAGGTAAGCTGTTGAATATTTTGAAACTATTTTGGCTAAGAACTGTTGCTGGCAAAACAAATTATGGAAAGCAGTGATATAAAGCCTATTCATAACACGATGAAATTATATGATGTCGTTGCAATTACTTCGGCAACTCTCAACTAGAGACATCATGTTACTGTGATATTTGTATCACGCTCATAGTGTGTGGCACGTGTTATGCATGAACAAGGAGGTGAGTGAACAAAACTTGCGGATAAGTAGAGGTGGGACGTGATGCCGGAACAAAAGAAATTCACACCTAAGGTTCGGAAATCTTGTGTGTGATGAATTCATTTGTTCCGCCAGCTCTTCCCCGTTTGTGATTCGATGTTAGATGAAGAGGCTGGGTCATACGCCCCTCGTTAAACCACCTGACTCCTAGCATCTTATCACGTAATGATGATTGACAAGGATTAATGAGGGTAATTAAGCGACTTCAAAGACACCGATCTCTTCGAGAGAGTACAATGCACAATGGTTAATGTATTGTGCAAGGATGATTGACAGAGTACATGTCTGGACTCGTCTTTTCGGGACTCTGGGAACTCATTCAATCATGGAGCCCGCCCCTCGTTAAATCATATGACTCCTAGCACCATATCACGTTATGATGATTGACAAGTGTTAATGAGGATAATTAAGCACTGATCTCTTCGAGAGAGTCAATGCGCAAGAGTTAATGTATTGCGTAAGGATGATTGACAGGGTACATATCTGGACTCGTATCTTCCGGACTCTGGGAACGCATTAAATCATGAAGCCCCCACACCCTCATAAAATCACTGGTCTCCTAGCATCCTATCATGTAATGACGAGTGACGTGTGTTAATCGTATAAAAGACGTTAAAAATCTGTTCGGTTAAGGCTTAACTTTTTTAATTTGTTTAAACGGTTTGTTCAACGTGCATTATATTTATGAATGCCGCATATCTTATGGGTTGTGAAGTACCAGTTGCATTCGGCAACAACGTGTACGTTCGCGTCATGAAACGTAATGACAAATTTGTAATAGACATACACGAGTTTAGTGTTGGTAGCGTTTACCCCACCCAGCGTGGGGTGTTTATGCATGGCAATACATTTCGAAAGTTTGCCGCCATGATTCCAGCATTCGAAGAAACTGTGCATAGTGCTAAGGGTTCTGTAGTGCTAGGGGTTCTGATAGAGTAGAGCAGATTAATTACCTATATGAATTAGAGCCTTTTTAATTAAAAGTCACTATCAGCACTAAATATCCGTATGTCAAGCTAAGTGGCTCAACCAACTGAGATGAAACCATTGTTCAGAAGCGTGACATTCCCTAGTGCCTAGTGGAGAATTTTGAAAGAGAACGTGCTTGAAATTCTCGGCAATATAATGAACTTTACAATCGTGTAAGTGTTTTGTACTCGAAAAATAACGTTTCCAATCAATTTTTATTAATGTTCGTCGGTCGGGCCACGAAATACTGCAAAAGAATTTCCACAGCCAATATACAGATAAAAACTCACGATGGTTGAAGCTATGCTCTCCAAATATTCCAGAGATCAACTATTAAGCATTAGATTAATGGCTGATTCGTGTCGTTCGAATAATGGACAGTCAAATAGGTTTATGCAGTAACGTGCCTCTACTCTCGGTTCTAGCATCAGCTTAAAGTTAATGGTTTACGAAGAACTTTGGTTTGAAATAGTCAGAACTCTAAGCAGCTGCGCGAACATTAACTCAAAGTTAATATCTGATGGGTCATACATTACTTCTAAGGATGAAGAGCTTAAACTAACTACAGTTTTGGCTTGTGATATGGTAAAACTATAGATTACATATTCTCGAGACTCGGTATGCCATGATTTCTTGAATTAATGCCTAAGCAGACAGACAATGTTAACAACTTCGCATTAGCTGATTCTGAAATAGGCAGAGCCATCCAGAACCTTAATTATCGACCACGTATCCCCAGAAGACCATGGGGGTGTTAGATCTCGCTATTCAACAGTGGTCTATGGGTGTAGAAGAATAAGAAATGCCTTCGGGATTCGAATCGCTACCAGACACATTGAGTTCTAATTATGAAGACAAGGCTTTTAAACGTCTCCATGAATGCTGCGAATGATCTGATTACTTAACCGCTGATCTGAAATGTTTAGACTGATCTATCTGCTGTCCAAACATTAAAAGCATCTGAGAATACAAATTTAACTTTTCTCTAGCCATCAAGTCGCTACGATTTAAAATTCGTTCAATCTCTTGGTCTAAATTCACAGCAGATCTAAGATTTTGATCACTATTTAGAATGTTAATCTTAGATGTCGTGTTTATACACTATATTTTATTATGCGGACCAACGCCATCTTCTGATCACTCCATCAGTATTATTATCTAAATAATTTAGAAATAAGCGGTAATACTGCTAGCAGTGGAAGTGGTAAGAAACGCCCGCATTGAATATCGCAATATTTGTGTAAGCATTTATATTGTAAATCGATTTAATTTTATATTTCCACAAATTAAGTTTAAGCAGCATTCTGACAGCATCGCCTAAACCCTTATTACAGTGCTCTAGTATTATCTGTTGTTGCTTCGGTTTGGCTTTAGCTAAACTTTGCAAGACATGCAATTGATTGGATATATTGCCTGTTCTACGCCCTCCTTTAAGCTTAGACACTGGTCTAACTTACGAACTAGACTACCTACTATTATTATTAGTATTATTAGTGTGGTGCTTCCTGTTAGCCATTTGACTTTTCTTACCCTTTCTTACTCATTGTAAGATTCTGAAATAGGCAGAGCCATCCAGAACCTTAATTTTCGACCACGTATCCCCAGAAGACCGTGGGGTGTTAGATCTCGCCCATTCAACAGGCATCTATGGAGGTAGAAGAATAAGAAATGCCTTCGGGATTTGAATCGCTACCAGATACATTGAGTTCTAATCATTGTACACTACACAAACTTTGGTGGGTAAAATATTGGTCCGTAATCTCAGGTGTTCGGGTGTTGACTGACAGACGTCCATGAGCAAATAGCCATGAGCCCTGTTAGTGGCATCAATATATGAATTATTTAATCTCGAGCTACATCTAGGATCCTTTTGACGTGCCAATGTCGTTATACTCGAGGCATCTCGAGAATTTTTAAATATGATTATGTAATGGCAGTTTCATATAAAACTGCTTAAAGTGCGTTGTATCTGATTCCAATAGTAAGGTAATGCTGTTTGCGTGTGAGCTATCGTGGTTACAATCCAGAAATTATATGTGTGAGGCATTCCGGTAAGGCAGTTTCCAAAAGTGCGCTAATATGGGAAAGGTCTATTGTATACTTTAGAGCTTCAAACCCGGTGGAGCATATGCATATATCTTAACATATGATGACACCTCCACCCAAGTTCACCCAGTATTAGGCCGATAGTGCTGCAATGCATTTCTGCAGTCACTAGATATATATAAGTCTATATTTAGTTACATATGTGCCTATAATGCAATAGCCGCACAGATCCGTTTCATCACCCGTCCATCAAAGATAGCCATCTTTGACAACCCACCCCACCCCACCCCATCCTCAGTTCTTCACGTAGGTGGTGCCTTTCAGCAGACAGCACAGAGATGCCAAGAGGTTGATGACGTAATACAAATGGTTGCCTCCAAGATAAGATGCTCCTAGTATTCATATACTCTAATGCTACATGGTAACAACTCATGTTTGATTTTATTAATGAAAAACTTGCATTTTCAATGTAAGTGAGGTATGAGTATATTCCATTTTTAGACATAAACCACACTTGTAAGACTCTTCTTTTTGCAATTGACTTCAAGTGCATCGTATTTAATTACCGTTATCTACTTATCTATAAGAACATTCAAGGTATGTGTTAATATTAAAGCAATGGAGGAAGGGATTAACAAATACTGTTGAATGTTAGGTTAACTCATACAATTATATATATGAACTACTATATATCGGCAGGTAGAATACAAATGTATAGGTTGCCATCATTTTAATAAAGATATTCACTTACAGTAGATATGCGAATTGAAATTAAGTATCCGTCTTATCGCCATAAGCTCAGTGGCGGCCCAAGAAAATTATTGTTGCGGGCGTGGGGTGTGGGCAAGAGAGGAGCAAGGTAGTTACATGGGGGTGGTGGTTGCAAGACTGTGGGTGGGTCAGAGAAGGTGTATCCCCTTCCCTCTACCCTCTTGCTGGTAGCTTCTTGGGGACAATCTTGAAATGTAGATGGTCAGGTAGTGAATTTCCTCTGTTTCTGAAGGTAAATTTAGACCCTACAAGCACGGAGCACACATACGCTCAGGGGTCTAGTTTACAAAGTGATGCACACACTTGGAAAGATTGACACTATTTTTATCAGAGATTATTGTTTAAAAGTATATGCTGTGATCTACTATGCAACGTCAGCAACGAACCATTTGAAATACTTTCCTGGAAATTTTGGTACGGGGGTGGCAAGTAGAGGGGAAACGCATTGTTGTAGGGGGGGTGCAATTGCCGCCCCCCACCCTTGCCCGCACCCCCTCCCCGTCACCCGTGGCGTCGCCACTGAATAAGCTGCCATTGTTGCTTGACAATTTAAGTAATTAAGCACAATAATTACAATCCCGTGACGCGTGTCTGGTGTATGATGCATTTGGTTCCCTCTGACTATTTACAGTAGGTGTGTCAGTCAGTCTGCCTCACTGCCTGTGCCGTTTCCAAGGAACTGCTGGTTCAAATTGTTTTAAATTTTGACACATGGCTCATTATGACCCACTAGGATTTCCAAACCTTCTCAATGAAAATATATGGATCCCAATATAAAGCGGGCGTTTGTAATCTTTTAGTCGGTGCTCTTGTTAAATCCTGTTGCGGCCTTTGGTTGTGACATATTCAATATTTAAATCTCTTGATCTGCCTAATCAATGTAGATCATTTGAGCAAAATTAAATTTTGATTGCATTTTCGAGCATGAATAATAAAGTAAATGGCACTATTCTAGTACACAAGCAGCGATTGTAGTGATGCACATGCTAGAGAGCAGAAAAAATGTTGTAACATAGTTATAAGTTATATAAGGAGAATGTCAAATATGATTTTATAAAATTCAATAAATAGTGTTGCATATTTTGAAACCAATCTGACTATGATGTCTAGCTGATGATGGCACCAATAGTCTTCAGTAAAATTTATTTGAAAATATTCAGCAGCTACATGCAATTTAAGCACTTGGGCTTAATGAGCATTGGTGATGCGATTGATTTCGGTGTAGGCACTCAATTGTATGTTTCATTTTGTTTTTGATTTTAGAATAACTATGTCATATCACCACCCATCTGAGGCTGCAAAGCGACACGCCCAGGGAGAAAACAAATTGTGTTTGGAATTCGTCTTGGCAAAAGTTCCAAAAATAACAGAGATGTTTGTACGTGCCGGTGAACAGTCGTCATCGGTTCCTCCTGATTCTAGCATTGATAACCAACAGACTGAGGTCATTGCGGAGCAGGAGCAGGATAATAATGCCCCAAATAATGATATTACAGACCATACATGTACTGACTCAGAAGCACCAACTGGCAGAGACATTGTAAAAAAAGATGAAGACGCAGACATAACAATCCCTGTATATGATTCCGATTTAGGGCAGTGGCCAGACACTATTACTGAAGAAATGCGAAGCTATTGGGCAGATCATGGCAGTGAACAATGCCAGCATTCAAATGCAAGTTTTGAAGCATCAAAGATTGTTGATGGAAATCGTCAGGTTAGATACTTTTCAAAGAAACTCTTTACGTATGAGCATCCATTAACGCATAGGAAAATTACGCGGTCTTGGCCGCGTTATTCTCCATCAAAAGCAAATGTTTACTGCTTTCCCTGTAAATTGTTTGCGGACTCACAGGAAGGCATATCACTTGTTCGAAATGGATTTAGTGATTGAAAAATGCGTCCACGCGGATTCCACAGCATGAACGTTCGGATATGCATGTTAAATCGATACTCTGTTTGAAGAATTTTCAAAAGTGAAATGCAAGAGTTGATGAAAGTATGGTTTTGCAGTATGATGTAGAATGTGCATATTGGAAAGCTGCACTTAATCGTATTGTGCAAGTTATTATGTTTTTGGCAGAGCGAGCCTTGGCCGTTCGTCATCATGATGAGGTCTTTGGCACTTGTTCAAATGGAAATTATCGTGGACTTTTGGAATTACTTGCTAAATTCGATCCATGTTTGGCTGCACATATTGAAAAGCATAAAGCACAACAGACAGCAGGGAAAGGACGTGGTACAACTCCGTCTTTGTCTTCAACAATCTGTAACGAACAATTATGCATAATGGGCAAACGTGTACTGGACACAATTATTGAAGAAGTAAAAACTGCGAAATTCTACTCGATATCGATAGACTCCACACCTGATGTGAATAAAGTGGATCGTAGTACCTGCATACTGTGTTACATTGCGGAAGTTGGTAATGGCCCAGTTGAGCGTTTTCTTAAATTCTTAGACATGGAAGGTCATACAGCGCAGCAATTAGCAGATACGTTGATTCAATTCCTCGACAATGTTGGCATCGACATAAAAAACTGCAGGGGACAGTCCTATGGCGATGCAAGCAACATGTCCGGCAAGTATCACAGCGTTCAGGCTTTAATTCGAGAACGCAACCCACTTGCTGTGTACATTCCGTGCTTTGGGCATTCGCTTAACTCAGTGGGAAACACCCGCTGCTGTGGACAGTGTCCCAATGGCAACTGTCTTTTCTTTCTTCGTTCAAAAAATCTACACATTCCTCAGTGCGTCAACTCATAGATGGTCTATTCTTACAAATCTGTTACGAGGAACTCCAGTTGTAAAGACGGTAAGCCAGACGCGTTGGTCTGCCCGAGCAGATGCAAGTGATGCTCTGACGCGTGGTTACAGCCAAATAAAACACGCATTAGAAACCATTGAGCTAGATAAGGAAGAGAAGAACGAAACAAGATGTGAGGCCGAAGGGCTAATCAACAAAATGGTGAGGCTGGAATATGGAATTTTGACAGCAGTGCTATGGGCAACGATCTTACAGCGATGTAATCGAACAAATATGGCTCTGCAAAGTTCTAATTTGGATTTGAATAACGCAGTTGAAATGCTGCAATCACTAAAAGCGTATACATACACATTGAGAGATGATTTCGCAGAAATTGAAGCCAATGGGAAAGAAAAGTCTGGTAATGATGTGTTTAAAGAGGACCCGTCTCGAAAGCGCAAACGCAGCATTCGAATTACACCTTTCGAAGGGCAAGGGGAGGAGACACAACTTTCTCTCATGAAAATTTCCGGACAAGTGTACATACCTATCATTGACAACCTCACTGCAGTTCTTACAAAACGTTTTGATGCATACACAACAGTGTACAACCTCTTCGGATTCTTACACAAACTCCTGACGCTTCAACCTGAGCAAATACGACTTTCTGCTACTAATCTTGTGAAAGTTTACCACAGAGATTTAGAACCATATTTAGCAGAGGAACTTGTGCAATTCAGTGAATTCGGCAAATTACAGACGGGTTTTGATTCTAATCGTTCTAAAGAACTCGAACTATTTCAGATTGGTACACAAGTCGGTGTCAAAGAAACATTCCCTAATGTTGTGGTTGCATTACGCATCTATCAATCTCTGCTAGTCAGCAGCTGTTCTGGTGAACGGTCATTCTCAATACTGTCACGTGTGAAAAAATACGATTAGGACATCTATGGGTGACGATAGACTCAACACATTAGCACTTTGAGTATTGAAAGTGCCATCCTTTAGTCCCTCAATTTTAAAGACGTTATTTCTGACTTTGCATGCCTCAAGGCGAGAAAGGTAAAGTGTCTTTCTGGCCTTGAGACACACAAAGTAAGATAGACACG
This sequence comes from Chaetoderma sp. LZ-2023a, assembly GCA_034401795.1. NCBI lineage: Eukaryota > Metazoa > Mollusca > Caudofoveata > Chaetodermatida > Chaetodermatidae > Chaetoderma > Chaetoderma sp. LZ-2023a. Next base: position 51,737,997 of record CM067369.1, read on the forward strand.
CATGTCTTAAATGACATTAGAAGCAGACTGGATATAGTAATATTAATAATTGGCTATATTGTCAATGATGTTATTGCCTTAATTATTTTCTATTAACGCCGCAATGAGCCACTGTCCAGTGGCATTAGTACCATTTAGTGATATCATACTAATCTAATACAAAGCTGCATAACCCAGCCAATAAAATATATATGTTTATTAACACTGTAATGCTTTTGTCTGGAAAATCAAGGTATTTGTTTCCGAATGTCCATTTTCTTCCATTCTTGAAAATTCTATAACAGGAATGGCTGGTTAACATGCCAAAATTAGTCTTCACTTAGCCTGCAAATGGACGTTTGGTAAGCAAATATCTTGATTTTTCAGATAAACTTAAGGTATTAAGGGGTTAATATATATTTTATTGCCTAAGTTATGCAGCTTTTCATTAGGTTGTTTTGGAGTGTGTGTTGCGACTTGTAAATCTTTAATTATTTTATAATTTAGATTTTTAGATTAGATTAGACCCCCACTACCACCACCCGACAACATCTATGTGAACAGCCTAAGTGCCCCACTACCCCACCAGATCCCCCCCGCCCCCCAACCCCGTGTGCGGGCCCCATAGGCTCTGCAGCCTAGGGCCTCACACAGCCTTAGTCCGCCCCCGGCTGCTGGGGAACAAGTTGGTGCGGTTGTTGTTGCTGAATTGTGTAGCAAAGCAAATTGCGATTCCAATGTTTTATATAAAATAAGTTAAACATATATAACTAGATTGGCTACTGCCAGGTAACTAACTATCACAGAACAGCAAAACGAGAGGTCACACGACATCGATGGTGCCTGTTAGTCATCTGCACAAAAATAAGAATAATATATACAGCTAAAGAATAAACTATAAAAATCCGGTCTCAGACGACCGTGTGGTACTTGTTAGTCAACAGTAACTGTTACAGAAAAGTAATACATGAATATAACAGTATAATGACGGAGTACCTATCAGTCATTGGTACGGAAATAGTTCTGGAATCACTTATAGTTGAAGTGTCACATATTTGGAACGCAAGATGGCACGATGCGGAAGTTAGCTGCTATGAAAAGCTGCAGGCGAACTGTCTGACACGGCTCACTCTCAGGAACGGTGAAGAAGAACCGTTGCGGATGCGGATGGTTAATAGGTAGTTACGTCTATACATAGAGTAAACAATTTAAGCGGTGTTTTGAAAGTTCCGCACTTGCATGGAAGTTTGAAGCTGCCCTGTACTTATGAATGGGTACAGTTGAAAGTTACGAAATATGGATGCATTCTGGAGGTTCACAAGACGAGATGCACCACATAGCTCGTGCGGCACATCTGGCAATGTCCCCTGACTGCGATCGAAATGATTAAAACTGGTCATAACACATCTGCGAATTTAGAACTACCACTGGTCGTCGTTGTATGGCAGATCTTGCGAGATATCCATCGAGCACATCACTCGCCCTACATACTTTGACGAGCTCATATCGGGGCCAACAGGCCCCTCCGCATGGAGGTTCCTCTGTAGTGTTAGTAGTGGGGGTTTCCTTCACTTACATTTAATTATTGGCCCCGGGTGGTATTTTCCTGGGAGCGTCCAAAAACTTGTGATGCGGACGTGGTGGCTAGTACCCTAGAGGCGAGTGCTCAAAACCAAATGGTACCGCAGTTGGCTATATGGAGCCTGCTATACTATTAGCGGTTGCTCACGACTCGCTTAGTCTCAGACCAGGTACCTCAACACCACCTTCTCTCTCCTGACTGCTTTCGATTCTGATTGTCCAGATCCTTTTATACGACTCGTGACGTCACAGCTGGAGCGCCACCACAAATCAGCGAGCGAGCTACAGAGGCGGAATAAACGATAACGTGATGCGCTATCTCACCCATGCGCTAAGTATATGCATGCGCTAGGCCTATGGAGAAGTATATTTTGAAAGGAATTTGCTGGTTTAATTAAGGATAACTAGGGAATTTGTGGACCGACTTTAAAATGGTAAAAAGATTTGAAATCCTCGTTTCATTCTGGTTATGATCCTTGCCAAGAACGACGAGGAAAGTATAATTTAAAGGAATTGTATGTACCAACTCGGTAAAAAATATTATGCTTTTCTCTCCAACGCTAACGCCCGTTGGCAAGCTATCTCTGATGCCCGGCATGCACGCTAGCCGATCTCACGAACACCTCTCATAGGGCTCTATACACGCGTAGGAATTGGTATTGAGAAGTGGGAAGGATGTATCTTACCAATATTATTGTCAAGGATTTATCTAAAGATAACACATACAGTGTGAGGGCATGGTACAAATGCCTTTGGCAAAAATTGAATTGCTGCTGCTGTTGAAAATGTGGGTGCACTGCGTGCGTGCGTGCGTGCGTGCGTGCGTGCGTGCGTGCGTGCGTGCGTGCGTGCGTGCGTGCGTGCGTGCGTGCGTGCGTGCGTGCGTGCGTGCGTGCGTGCGTGCGTGCGTGCGTGCGTGCGTGCGTGCGTGCGTGCGTGCGTGCGTGCGTGCGTGCGTGCGTGCGTGCGTGCGTGCGTGCGTGCGTGCGTGCGTGCGTGCGTGCGTGCGTGCGTGCGTGCGTGCGTGCGTGCGTGCGTGCGTGCGTGCGTGCGTGCGTGCGCGCGTGAATGAGTGAGTGAGTGAGTGGGTGAGTGAGTGAGTGAGTGAGTGCGTGCGTCTGTGCGTGCGTACGTGCGCGCGTGCGTACGTGCATGCGTGCGTGATGAGTGTTGTGTATGTCTGTGGTCGTGATCTTGTTAAGCTAGTGAGATGATATTGACGTCAATGTGGCTCGTGTTAGGTAACAATGACGGAAAGTAGTAGCATGCTAGCGCTTACAAGTACTCCAGTAGCCATGTTCTGGGGGATATCGCTGTGATAGCGATACAGTTACTTACTATCTTTACGTGCTGATTGACTGTATCGCTGTCAAAGGGATAGCTTCGAGAACGTGGGCGTAGACTCCTTAACCTTGCCTCAATTTCCAGTAACATATGCCTTGACAGTAACATATGCCTTGATTATAACAGGTTTTATTTTATAATTATTGTAATAATAATTACTATCACTAGTGACGCATGCTCTCTCTCTCTCTCTCTCTCTCTCTCTCTCTCTCTCTCTCTCTCTCTCTCTCTCTCTCTCTCTCTCTCTCTCTCTCTCTGCTCTCTGTAAATTTAAATTGTACATAAGTTAAACGTTATTTATATGCTGCCATTTAATATATCTGTAGGGAGAGGGCTATATTAAGTTGTTTGAACTTGTGCCGGATCCCTTTCTGCATTTGCTACAATAGAATATGTTTAAAAAACTAGCACTAGCATTAAATAAATTACGACAAAGGCGCAAATAATTAAAATATATAATCGTTTGAATAATCCAAGCATCTAATTTTAACAACTACATTTCTTTTCACTAAGCCAAGACTTCCTAACGTTTGAATACTTATTAAGGTAGAGCTATAATATATAAATACAGCCTGTTTTATTATGTGCCCTATGTAGCTTGAGAAGGAGAATTTAAAAACCTTGGTTCAAGTTTACATTTCGAATCATTCCTTCAGATAATATTAAACATTGAGTGGCAGTCAGTCATGTGAGAAGTGTCTGTTTAGCTTGTACTGTAAGAGCGTGGCATGTGAAATCTCAGGGAATGGAAAGATGAAGGTTCTTGGACATCAATACACAGTTTCGCCCAGATTTGACATTCTAAACCTATTCTGGATACTGTGTTCCATATTTCCGAGACAACAATTTGGTACCAGCGCCAATGCCATCAGACCTTCACCAAAAAGGATCTGGAGTAGTTAAAACTAGGACTGTTCGATTATGGAAATAAATAATGGATTATGATATCTGGAAAATAATCGATTTAATCGGATATTCGATTATTTAATCTTGGAACCTTGGATGTAGCGACTACGTAGTGAGTGAGGGAGGGAGGGGTGGGTGCGCGGGGGTGGGGGGGGGGGGGGGGAGAGAGAGATGGATAGATAGATAGATAGCTAGATAGATAGATAGATAGATAGATAGAGAGATGAGAGAGTGTAGCTTTATTAAAATTAATAATAATAATAGTAAATAAATAAATAAATAAAGTGTTATAAGGCATGTTATATTCGATCAAGTAAAAGGACAAGTGTCGTTATACAACTGTATACGATGTCATACATATAAATATCATAGCAAACGACTCGGAGATCGACGTGTAAGCAAAAATTATTTTTCAATTTACTGTTATTATAACTTTTCAAACTTGCCCATGCCCATGTATTATAGAAAACTAATGAATACGTCTTAGATTGTTCTATATGTGAATTTTGTCCAATTTTTCAATTCATGTTAAAAGCTGAGGGTTAAAAGCTTAATCTATCAGTGTTCCTTTAGGAAAATCTGAGAAATATTAGATCAAAAGTTGCTGAAAATATATTAAAATTGGAAAGAATTGTGAAATATGTGATGCTTAAATGACCCACGACTGTTCGCCATCTTGAACTTAGCAAGAATGCCTCGCATCTATAGGTTAGCAACTGGGCTAACACTAATTCCTCCTGCGTGATAACCTAATGTTTTCTGAACTTTCAGTCCCTGAAACTTTTTGTTTCGCAGATAAGTTGATCAGCTGGACGCCCATTCGCTGTTTCCAGCAAATCACCACCCTCCTCACTTTGGTGGCTCATACTAATATATGATGCCAAGAACATATGGAAGTCATTAATATAGTTTTTGGCTGGCCGCTCCAATTTACCCTTCCAGAGTATCCATTCATCATCATACCTGGTATGACGTCATAATCAGCTCAGCGCATGTATGATAACGTCATAATCATTACGTCACAAAGGGTTCCATATAGACCGTCACCAAATCTCAAATGGTCCGACACGTTGTATGAATTGTATATCGGTGTAATTCTTTGCCATTTAATAAATATGTTGTTGCATATTTTGAAACTAATTTGACTGGCCGCTGTTGCTGCGTTAGGCAGCAACAACACCCAGTCAAATTAGTTTCAAAATAGTCAACATCTTACCTGTATAGTTTTCTTGCTATAGATGGTCAGGGAGGTCAGAGATCGATCGATCCGAACACGAGTGAGGTGTGGGTGGAGCTTAGCTAGTGATGGGCGGGGCATAGCTAAAAATGGAAAGGGCCATAGAGTACACAAACCTATTTTCAGACACTAGCTTATGGACTGCAACTGTCTACGTGCAAGGATGCATTAAAGGATAACTAATCCCATCTCTTGATAGCTGTTCAGGCGATCTAACACGCCGACCATAAACTATCCAGGTAATTTTAAGCTTTGTATCACGCCGCTAAGCAAAGATATTCAGGATTTAGTAGTTAAATGTTGGTGCATTTCTACACCCTATGATGGCTGTCATGATTTACTTTTCAACCAATCAGAAAAACACCAGTGTGTCTGCCGCGGTATATACGCTCAGTCATAGAGGCTCCAGCTATAGTTTGGCAATGTGGTGTAAAAGCAATCCTAGAGGTAAGCCGTTGAATATTTTGAAACCAATTTGGTTGGAAGTTGTTTCTGCCATAGGCAGCAACAACTTCCAGTCAAATTAGTTTCAAAATATTCAATGGGATGAGCATTACATAATAAAGAATGTGATGCATTGGTGCTTACATAACATCACACACAATAGCTTGAGACCATATGGTGTCGATCACTGTTCAACATTTACTCGATATTACAAAACAGATAATTGTCATACAGATCAGGGAAGCTGACAGGATATGAATGATATGGAATTTATAAACCATATTCTATCGCTGCAATACAACATCTGAGATGAGATTAGCATCGCTTTAAAACTGCTCACGAGTCACGCGAACGATCGATCATTCATCTGGAGAAGAAGTGGCGAGAAATGGCATGAGATAGCGTCTCTAACAGAAGGCCATGGTTAGGTTAAAATGTGCTGGCTTACAGGGGCAGTAATCCCAATGGTTATTCTAGTACTTATGTTATGTAAGTGCTATAGAAGTTGCAATGAAGACGTTCCCTGTGTCAAGAATGCTATGTGTTGTACACCAATATGCATATGCAATATGCGGTTTCCAGATTCTTTCGGATTTTCTGGATGTGTTTGGATTTTCTGAGTTTTTGTCAAATCCGAATTCTACTCTATTGCCACACCCTTTCCTGTGTTAAATTTTGAGCCAAATCGAACAAGCCGTTTCCTAGATATCCAGAGATACATAGTTTGATTATAGTTTCAGATCTAGGTTCTTTGATCTCAATCAGAGCCAATGTCTGGAAATAATCGTGCACGGCAAATTTCTTCGTTGTGTTAATATTTGTGTCGAATTGGATTAGTAGGGTTGAGATAAAACCCGCTATGAGCTTTTGTGGCTGACTGCTTAATTGATTAACTGACTAAGGTATTAACTGACTAAAACTACCAATCTACATACAAACATTGTAGCAGCATATTTTACATATGATACATATTGTTTCACAATTTAGAGCACGTTCTGTGGTGTGTATTATCATCCCCCAACGAAGTCAAGACAGGAACTGCTAAGACGTATAGGTAATAAAATGTGCCTACAGAATCGCACACAGTAAAAAAATTGATGTAATATTTGTCGTGTATACCTTATAAACAACACTAGGTTGCCTAGAACGGAGATTGTCCTGAATCGACTATTTCTTAATTGACGGGCACCTTTTGGCCGATCATCAAACCCCATTAAAATGCCAGTTGTTCAAGGACTTCTTAGATTTCTGAACATATAATAAAACATGAATATTAAAAAGCATATACCATCAGAATCAGAATGGTATTCTAACTAGTTTAAACCTAGTTGCATCTCTATAGGTTATTCCAGTCGTGTGTTTTCAGAGTTTTCCTGTTGCCTTGCAGTTTTTGTTAAATTTCTGTGACCATTTTAAAGATAGCCGCAAAACGGGCATTTAGTTAAATGAGCTGGAAGGCCATCAAATGATTTCGAACACTTCAGATAGCAGGCTGTTCAAAACTTATGGTGGTATCCCCCTTCTGGTAATGGAATTTCGTCTGGCTCATGCCCTAATGACCAATGTCTTAACCTGAACTGTGATATATGATAGAGAGTAAAGCTGGACACGGCTAGCGCGACCTAGACTGCGAGCGTGCGCCACAGGCAAGAAGACGAACTTTGAAAAACTTGCCAGCAAAACGAGAGAGAGAGAGAGAGAGAGAGAGAGAGAGAGAGAGAGAGAGAGAGAGTATAATGAAGTCAATTTGGAATCCATTGTCCATTCGTTCGCATTGGATAATGGTTTTAAGAAACCGGAGCGTTTGTCCAGATTTTGAAACCAGTAAAAAGGCGCTAATTTAATTTCAACATTACATTTAATTATATAGAGCTCGCCCGTAGCTCCTACCTAATATGTTTCCCTAATTTTCAGCGTTGGAAAAGCTGAATGTTTTGAAAATCATTTGGCTCCTGGTTGTGCTGCCTTAGACAGCAACAGCTTTTATTCAAATTAGTTCCAAAATCATCTGCAGAATTTATGAAAATTTGTATCGAACATTTGTGAATTTACTACGAAATTTAGTACAATTTTTTTAGTGGAATTCCCATATTATTTTTATTGTTATTATGATATCGGTTTCGCGCATAGTGCCTATCTGCGACGTTTCTCAATTTTTTCAGCATTAGAAAGTTGAACATTTTGAAAATCATTTAACTGCAAGTTGTTGATGCCTTAGGCATCAACAACTTTAAGTCAAACCTGCTCCAAATCAATCGGCAAAATTAGTAAAAAATTGCATCGAAACTTTTTTAATTTACTATCAAAAACAGCAATTAATTTTCTATATTTTTTCATAAAATGGCCACCAACATGTTCATGAAGCCGGCATATCAAGCAATTAATTATAAAAATATTCGCGTGCATGGATTATGACCACGATTTCTATGATTATGACTCGGAAAGTGCGGGATTGGACGTCAGGGATAGATGTTTATACAACTGCCTCGCTAGAGCAATCAAACCACAGATGCATTAGCTGCATTCCAAAACTAAACTCTTAATTATGACTGATTGAAATAAATAATCGATTTTTGCTCGATTAAGTTTTCGAATTTTCGATTATTTTATTTTACACTCGATTATATAATTGCAAGGAAAAATAATAGACTATCGATGAAATATCGATTAACTGAACAGGCCTAGTTCTTATGTAGCGCAAACAACTGTGCCTCTCCCACCAACAGGCAACCGGTAACATAGAGCAGGCGGTAGGCTACTACATCATTGGAAACGAGCCAGGGCGGCAATAGCTGAGCAGCAGTGAAGCAAAACACACAAATCGGTACCCCGCTCCGCCCACGGTGTCCAGCCAGTAGCAGGAGCTGGAGGGAAGAATGCTATTTATTCTCGCCACGTCTTATTTCCGAACAGGTCCCGTCCATGGGTAGACGGCAATTACTTTTCAGCTAATACACTTTTGTAGTTCACCTAATGTATTGAATTGTCACGTTCTCAATAATTGCTTTGTATCAGTAACGATTGTATCATAGTATGCATTGCTTAATTCACATTGTTTTCACTGCATTGATTATATTATTGTCAGGTATTGTATCGCCCTGACGGTGATACCCCTACCCCACTCTCTCTCTCTCTCTCTCTCTCTCTCACTCTCTCTCTCTCTCACTCTCTCTCACTCTCTTTCGCTCTCCCCCCCCCTCTCTCTCTCTCTCTCTCTCCCCCTCCCCCTCTCATGCTCGTTGGTTAAAGTAATGAATTTTTCACGGTATCACGTCATCGCATGAATTGTCAACGACAGGGATTCTGATTACACTACACATCTTTTTAGATTAGAATAAACTGTCATCTAATATCAAGCAGAGCATCAGCCCTGACTCTAACTCTATTTTAACAAACACTAGTGTTTCTCTAACACCTCATTAATATGGCGGTGTTTGAATGGGCTGTTGTGAGCTGGTGTGAGCTATAAATCACCAAGAACAAAATAGTTTCACGAGCTGATGCTATACCACAATAATCATTCCCGCTATGAGGTCACTCCGCTATTATCATGAGAAATTGAAAGATGACTCCGTTGCGAAGTTTACTATTAAAAAATTACAAAATATGCAAACAATATATTTCATTTTTATTTAAATTATACCAACGCATTAACTATTCTTTGGAGTCTTGTGTGATGGCGCACCTGTCTGGGTATGAGAATGATTCTGCGTACGTATGGGCACCCGATGAGGAAAGGCAGTGGAGGCACTAGGCAGTCTACTTACGTCTTCTTACGATACAGTGCCCTTCTTCGTAACTCAAGGCTACACACCAGTGCCGTTCCTCGGACGAGGTGAAGCCTACCATTTCGGTTGTCTTCTAACCTACGAGCATAATAATCTAGGAGAGAGCTAGGCTTCCAAGGGCATAAAATAACGTACGTGTCCTAGGACCACATTACCAATCCACTACTTTAGAATGTCCGATCAATCTCCCACCCACTCAGATGATTCGGGAGCATTAACATTCAGGGCCATCGATGCAATCGAAGGGGGTCAACATAACTGCGTTAACAGCATAGACTTCAATACATGTAAAATCGTAGTAGAGGTGCAGGCAGCACCACCAGCAACAACCGTATCTGGCAACGATATGAGGACTGAGGCCGCCCTGACTGACCGCGTGTTACAGTATGCTGTGTCAGTATGTGTAAATCTAGAGGGATTGCTATCTCAGATTTTATCTTTGCAGCGTATTGCGGCCATTTCGCTGTGTTCTTTCACAATATGTTAGACAGGAAATTGTTTAGAACCTTCATTTTGTGTGTGCATACAGGTTTTGGGAACAAGAGAGCTAAAATGTCTTTTTGTGTGGCACCGGGTTGACAGTCAAGGAAAACCCAACGTATCAATATTAACATCTGTTTATTTTAGTAGATGCAACTATGGATACATTTGGTTTTCCTCTAATGTCAATGCGGTGCCACACTCCCTTGCCATAGATAGAAATGTCTCCTGACATTAAATGATCAGACACTGATTAAAATGTTAGGTACCCTCGAGGAGCCTCGAGGAGTGTAAGAAACCATACTTGAAGTCAAATGTAGCATCTTTGATCAACTAAGCATGAAACTACTGGATTTCCACCACATTATGCAATATGTGTCCAATGTTGTGTCCAATGATGCATATCTAAGAATAAATTAGTATCTCCCCTGATCAATTAATCATTTGATTCCAGGTATGCGTCTAGGTAGTTAAGCCGGATTCCGCCGACTAAGTTGAGTAGCCTACTGTATACGGGTACTTAGAGTGTTTATTGCAGTCTCTGGTATCTACTCAATTAAATGGTTAGCGTATGATATACCCAATCTGATAGCGATCGGACTAGTGTTATCAAGCTCAGAGAAAATTGTCATTACCCCAGCATGATTGGTAAGTGTCTGGCTTAGGCCATCCCAAACCCATATAGTGGCTACCAGTGATCCAGCAGATGGAGTTAAGGTCAGAAATATGTGCAAGGAAATTGCCATCAATTTGAGATTTAAAAAAAGAAAGAATTGTTATCAACAACAAACACAAATTAGAATCCGGTGTGGCAAGCCTTTCCTGTCGCATATTCGGGCTATCATTATTCACCAGCTCTTACAGATCTTCAATAATCCAAAAGCACTGTCGTTAGCATGGTTTTGTAACTGATAAATACTTGTTTAATAGTGGTTTTCCGGTTTTGATTTCTAATCACTCGTTCATTTAAAGTTTCGATTAAGTTGTAAAATTGATTAGGTGTTGAAACTGTAAAACTACTGCAAGTTTGACTGATAAATTCAGCAAAGCGCGTGGTCGTATACACAGACCTTCTATATAGAAACCCGCCATTTCCTACAGATGTCATGAGGGAAAATGATTCATCCATCGAGAGGATATAGCAGAACTCGATGTGTTGTGCACGAATAGATGGCGGCCTCAGCAGATGGTTCCAGTTATTAATAGGTGTGAAGAAAGGCTGTATTCCTCCACTCTCGTGTTTGCAATGGTAACCGACGAGGATTTGCAATGTAAAACTTAGAATCTGGACATTGCATGGGCACAACAATGTCTTCTGTCAGACCTCGACTTTATATATGGGATCGCTGCCCTTTTGTCCAAAACTCAATACATTCAACCTTTAATAGAGGTGATCAACAACACGGCCTATCGACTCTGACTTGCCATCATGCAACACAAGCCAAGGAACAGGAACAAGTCGATAATGAAGCATCAGCCACATACAATGTACTATAAAAAGAACATAGTAGACAAAGTTGAAATCATGTCATACCTTGGACGTTCTCTTAATACCCAGGGAAATGTGAACCACAAGCTTAGCTGCCGTGGAGGGGAAGTGTCTGTTGCCTTCAAATAAATCGAAGAGATTTAGAACAACACGGAATTCTCTCGAAAATCCAAGCTGATGTTTTACAACTTAATGGTATGTCCACCCTGCTCTATGGCAAATTAAAGCCCGGAACGAAGGTTGAATGTATTCAACACAACGTGCCTTACAAGGACTCTGGGCATTTTATGGAATGACTTCATCTCCATCAACAATATTCGGAAAGCGACCCAGTATGAGTATCAACCACTATCTACTAACGTCTGCTTGAGTTAGCTTTGTCACATCTTCATACTCCATCGAGCAAGGTTGGGTAGCCAGGTGTCATTGTGTTAACCAGCTAGACAACGAAAACTGAATCCTCAAAATGTCCTGCATAAAAATAGTTGTCGATGATTTCCAAATAACTAAGAGGAAATGAATTTACATGTTGATTCTAGTTGAGGAGCGATTAGAACGGTGATACTCCCCCGAGCCGTGGTACCCTCTAAGTTCATGTAAACAATTTGTTAGCTGCAGTTCTTATTCACCTAGGCATTCCAGTCATACCAATGGCTCGTCGACCTTTATCATCGCAGCGATGATTGACCAACATCATATGCTATACATTGCTGGCCGGTTGACCAATGTTCTTATGATATCCGTCATGTTCCCACGCATATCATGAGGAACTTACCACATGTTTGCATGCATCGGGCATGTTCAGCTACCAGGGACTATTCGATTCGATTTTCTTCCTAACTGAAATATAAAATGTCAAAGTCAAATCTTGACAAAAACATTGGCCCTATGATGATAATAGGTAATGCTTTAGGCAATTGGGCAAATAGATTGGTACGTAGATACACACACACACACACACACACACACACACACACACACACACACACACACACACACACACACACACACACACACACACACACACACACACACACTACACGCACGCACACATACCCACTACACACATGTGTGTGTGTGTGTGCGTGCGTGCGTGCGTGCCTGCCTGCGTGCTTGCGTGCGTGCGTGCGTGTGGTGGGGGTGGGAGGGGGAGTAGGGGTAGGGACAACAAATCTTAGACACATTCCTCAAATACTCTCACCGACTTCGTACTTCGGCAATGTGTATACAAATTATTTCTACCTTTGCATCTGCTTCACACGTTAATTAAAAATTTGATTTTGAGAGCTGCTGTTAATCATAATATCCCTTAGTGTTTTCACATTGCTGCAGCCAGCCGCCCATCATTGCACATATGTTCTATTCTAACCACTAAGCAAGGCATTAACGGAGCGAGGAGCAGCATCAGTTAAAAAATTCACATAGCCTATGACTATGTATCTTATCTTTACTCACAATGACACGTGCAACGTTTACAGATTAAAGAATGATAATATGTCACATGTAACTGCCACTACATAAATAGCGTTTGCATTGATGATTTGATTCGGCCTAGAAGGACTCCCATAATACTTTATGGACTCGTGTTAATGTCAAAACAGCCGGAATTTAATACAACTGCTTAGTCCGCTCTGAATATTCTAAAAATCTTGTTTAAAGTTCTAAAGTAAAGTTAAATTTTGCGCATAGAAACTGATAAAGGGCACAGCTGCCCCCGCTGCCCCCGTGCTTCCGGTGACCTAGTTTACTCACCGAACAGTTAAATGCATGGAAATGATTCGCACACGCACACGCGTACGCACGCAACTAAGCTATCTCAAGTGAACAGGCATCGATATCAGAAGATACATCAATATCATCGACACGATGTTAATTTAGTTACACTTCGGAATAACATACGCGACCTACACAAATCGTAAAAAAACCTCAATCCTTATGAAATTATTTAGCACATTTATGGAACGAACTTTTTTATTGGCGAAGTCATCTATGACATCATCTTATGAAATGTGTTCAAATGCTGAGACTCTTTGGTAAGTAAAGCAAAGCTGTTCAATATGTCCTGACTTAACGATGGGCGTACGCAGTTCTTTACACGTTTTAGGCAGGGCACTGATTCATCGGCTCTATAATTGGCAACTAGAGTACAAAGAAAATTATAGAATGCGCTAAGCTAATACACTTTAGGATAGCATACAGCAGTGCTTACCCATCACGCCCTGACACGCATCCCCACCCGAACAAGTGGTGATAATAACCAGTGTTTGCAAGAACAGATGCGCGCCTGGGGTTGGGTGGTCACTTGCCAGTAAGGGCGGCTAATAAGTGATCAAAGTGTTATACATTAATAAAGACGATGTTTGAGCATGCATGTCATATAGGCTTCTTATAGGCTACAGCCTGCCATACACATATGGAAGCTCTCTGTCAAGTGAGGGCCAAGTATATGGTCTACATGCGTCGACACCAACCCACCCACCCCAACCCAACCCCACCCACCCAGAGAAGGTGGGAATCCTAGGAGCTTTGTGTACCCAAATATCTTAAAATCATACTTGTATCTGCTGCAGAGACTTGTTTATGCCTTAGCAGCAAATGCCTACTTGTAGCATAACAGTAATACACATATAAATAATTCAACATGGTGTAGCGTGGATCGCTCAGTCGGGTGCAAACAGGCAGGCTAACAGCCGAAATTTAATAAAAATGGCCCGGTCTGAGATGCTCCAACATCACCCCATCTGTTCTATAGGTCAGCGCGTATCCCACAAAAAAGAGGGTCTTACTATGTCTTACTATGCAGAGCTCGCTCTAAGCAATCTACGCCAGCATATTTCGTACCAGCATCTGAAACCACGACCGGGAGTCTTACTCCTCATACGGCACCAGATGACTTTTGAAACCCCTCTTCATCGGTAAATAAAACAACTGAAAATAAGGTCGTCCTAAGCCAGCTCGTGGGGAACTGTAGCGCTCCCGATAACAACGGTGATGCTTTCCTATGGAGACGATCACCAGGACCTTTCAACGACGCCGTTCTTTTGGAAGATAACATCCAAATCAGTATGTGAAACGAATAGCCAGCTCTGATATCTCGCCAAACCTGCCGTACCACGCCAAAAAGTGGTAACTAGAAACATGCACGTATCCAGTGATATCTCCTATGCGTGACATTGTTCTTACTGCGAACATTGGTTTCAGTTATAAAACTAGACTCTTCATCAATGGAGGCAATTTCGATTCCACACCAAAGATTCTGCATGCTTCATTCACTGCAGCAAATTCGACTACATAATAACCTTCTGTGATCTATTTTACGCCAATGACTAGCAGGCGCCAACAACTACTGTGCCGTAACCGAACATTGCACTGATGACTAACAGGCGCCAACTACCACTGTGCCATAACCAAACATTGCGCTGATGACTAATATGGGCCAACAATTGTGCTTTTTTTTGTAATACCGCGCCAATGACTTATAGGGGTCCTTTTTAATGTAACATAGTTATTTTATTTCTTTAAACGCTGATTACAAGTAGGTGCATTAGGTCAGCTGGACCTCATTGCACTGCATGGAATTGTAATACAGCGAGCACCGTTGTTAAACACTGTTTCTTTTACATTATTAAGTTAAATGGTTATATATTTTTAACTGCACAATGCTTAAACTTATCCTATACTGCTTCAATAAATTCATCATCTATTTTTTTAAATACAACAACACTTATTCACTAGAGTCGTCTCACGTGTCTGCACTAATAGACTCGAGACATGGCGCATAATCCTTACTAGTATTAGCTCAGATATTTTGTTAGGATATAAGTAGTTAAGGACAACTGCTAGAATGAAGGAGTACTGTTTATTGAAAAGTCTCTTTTCCGGCGTTGCTGAAGTTACATATCAAGCCATGTTTCCATAATTGGCCATTAACTGTATTGCCTCCTAGATTACTACTTTGGCAGCTGTCTCTTTCTGCAACTCTCCGGTGTTCGGGTCAACTAATTGTTTGGTAACTCCCTCCGCCGGTTTGTTTAGAGGCGACCCGAGAAATTGCTGCGGTTTCTCGATGGCTAGAATCAAAACGGCGATGTCTCACACACTTCCCCTGTACCCTCATTGGTACCTCTAGGACAGCCTTTAAGCCAAAGTAGGATTCACTGGGCAAACATTAATTATAGTAGGAACGGAGAAGCAATTAACCTCAGGGCAATTACATAAGCCTACAGCAGGTAAACCTTGGCTCCGAGGGAATGGGTCTTATATGGTTCGTTCTCGACACGCTCGGCGCTGGCAAAAGACGCGGATTGCAGACTAACCATACGCTGACTGGGAGAAGCGAATAAGCTCTCCACGCCTTCCAGGGAGGTCACCATAGTCTGCCATCTGCTTCGTCAGCCATGCCGTAAATAGATACGATGCTTATTCAATACTTCTGTGTTGTTATTATGTCCTTGTCTTGTTATATGTGGTTGCGCCGACACGTGGTTAGGAGATGCTTTTCGGCTACAGACGCGTCACCCAGACAACATGTACGCGCCGTCGGCCTGACGGGGTGGCTCAATAGGTACGCTCTGAGATCAATGTCTGAGCTAGCTACACAGGAAGGCAACCCGTTATTAAAGTTAAGTAGGCATAAGCCCGTTTGAGGCCAAAATCTATATGTATAGACTCAACATTCAATTAAGGGTTCGTCTAGTTCCACAAGAAGGACTGCCAAAATAACGTGGTGCCGACTAAACCAGCAACTAGTATAGAGATGACTGTGCCGCCTTCTGTTGATACTGGCGCACTGCCTCCACATAAACCAGTGTGCATGCCTATATATAAAGAACAATACACATATAATTCAACACCCTTTTAGCATTGTTCTAGATAAGGAGCGTGGTCTTGACCGTTTCTCCTCCTCCGCTTCAGCATGGTAGGCATTTTCCTGTGACAGAGCCCACATGAGACACTTTCCTTTTGCAAAACTAATTTATTGGCCCACTTTAGGTATTAATTTATATGAAACTAGTTAGGCATGCTAGGAATTCTCCTTTTTAGGGGTACCTTCCGTATATATATATGTATATATATATATATATATATATATATATATATATATATATATATATATATATATATATATATATATATATATATATATATATATATATATATATATATATATGGATAGGCTAGGTATCTTTGGCGAGATACAAAACAGATGGCGCCAATAAGTCATTCTCTTTTTATATCGCTGGAAACGAACTAATTTGCTGAACCTTGTGCATACTCTTTTGCGAAGCCAGCTTTCGACTCGCTGGGCTACAAATATGTATATATATTTATATCTTTACATCTCAAATTCTATAACTTATAGACACATCGGTTACACTAATAGCCGAGAGGACACGGTAATGCCAATGGTCGCCCAGCTCCACTGGCACGTGAATATTCCACTAACCCTAGAGGTCAGTATTGGTGGTCACCGGTTGGCTGCAGTCTCCCTTCCGTATCCCCGAGGCAAGCTAAACAGCATCGTCGGGCCGGCACATACCGCGAGTATGAGTCGTGGTCCGAGGAGAAAATGGCAGAGCAGCGATACACCGCAGCTACAATATATAAAATAAGGCTGACAAATGATGGCAGGTGTGTTTAGGCATAATTATGTATGGCTTGCTTAATTTATTCATCAAACAAATTGTTTTCTTGAATTTCCACTTGCTGCCCTTACTCGATTGTCGCCCAAAGCTAGGGTCTCACTTGCCTCAGTGAGAATCCGGTCCTGCGCATCTACATGTTCTGCACCAAATCTATGACTGAAAACATCATAGAAAACGGAAATTTGATTCACACAATGGGCTAAGAGACGTGGTGTAAAGGTCTTCAAAAGTAGGGACGTTTTATCTTGTAGCTATGTATATACCTTATATACAATATTTAAAATAACCATAAATAGACAGTACCTTACAGATATAAATACATTTGTGAAAATTCTATTTTATTTTGCTAACGCAATAGTCCTGATATATTGTTACTGCATGCTATTTTCTATACATAAATTCCGGCCCTGTCACTTATATTTATTATCATTTTCCTTTTTATGTCGACATTAGCGCGCTGAATTCGAGTGGTGAATTATTTTAAATACCAAACATTCCTTTTGGGAAGAACATGAAACAAGCTTAAATATGTCTAGACGTTTGACAATTTCTGACGAAACACTGGTTGATTGCAAACACTCAAAAGAATCTCGGCGCGGAGGAAGCAAACCGCAAAAAATCTAGGGATACTTAAAAGAAACCAGCTACTGACATAACTGCAACATATCATTTATAGCGGGCATACTCTTAGTCAACGAATCGCGACGGTAATCGAAAGCGAATAGGCTGATATTCTTTGTGAAACTGTAGTAAGATCTGCTGTCAATTTGCATCTGCTTGGCTATTGCACGCTCGTATTTATAAGAATCGAAGATCAAATGATAGCATGGGCCCATTAGAAGCCGTTTATACACTTAATTCGTATAGTCAATCTCTAGATCAATTAGGTATAGCCACGTTAATCTCCATGGCGGCTGTGACTAACAGATCATCGGATCTATATTCTTTGTGAAACGGTAGTATGATCTGCCGTCAAATTCATTTTTACGTATTTCATATTTTTCGAATTTTTAATTTTCATCTTCTTGGCGTGCTCGTGTTTATAAGAATCGAAGATCAAATGATAGCATGGACCCACTAGAAGCAGTTTATACACTTAATTCGTATAGTCGATTTCTAGATCAATCAAGTTAATCTCCATGGCGACTGTGACTTAAAGATCATCGGACCTATTTACCATACACAGCTAATGCATTATGGGGTTGAATGGCTGGATAGCATATCCTAAATAATTTGCTTATTATCATATTTGTTTCAAAATGGTAAGGACTTTAACAGTAAGTTGGTTTTTTGGACGTGGTGTACGAGATGCTTGAGAAGTAACGCATCTAGACACAAAACGTGTCTCGATATCTATTTTGATGAACTGGAATCCAGCTAACGAATAAAGTATAGCATGAACGTGCTGTATTAACGTATTGGTAGGGTCTGAGAAAGCAACATTATCTATTACAGTATGATCTGGACACGGCCACTGTATGAGTACATATTGCCCCCACATAGGTTGTTCCCGTTCAACAACATTGCCCTGACAGAGGGAACCTACATTGACTATTCTAATGCTATCATATGTGGGTGGTGACACGAGTTAGCATTCTATGGTATGCGGGTAACTCTCCGAGTTAGCATTCTATGGTATGCGGGTAACTCTCCGCGGGAACCCCACCCTGTAAAAATCTCCGAATATATTACCACAGGCCGGGCTGGCATACACCTACTTCGAGTCGGTTATGCCTGTCAACGGCCCCTATGGCAAATATTTGGATAGGCGGGTGGGCTGATAGATCTATCTATCCGGCGCGTACACATGTCCAAATATATGCTATGGCGTCTGTTTATAGTCAAAGTAGACTCGGACTACCGTACAGCTGGCATTATGAACATTGCCTTAAGGAAATGAAATAAATCAAACTAACACGGACAAAATAGCCAGGGTGTGTGTGTGTGCGCGCGCGTGTGCGCGCGTGTGCACGTGTGCGCGTGTGTGCGTGCGTGTGTTGGCGGGGTGGGGGAATGTGTCCGGCGGTACTCCCGTGGGACATTTTGAATTTAGATACTCTGAGATGCATTTTTTCTCGAATGTTATAATATCATGGGCGAATCCAGAAGATTCTGAAGGCGTGTTCCCATGAGCGTGATCTAGGTGTTATCTGGATGCTATCAAAAGACATCTGCTACATTTCTGTTGGTAAAACGGACTTTCAGTTAGCTATGAAAGTTTTCATTTTCTCACCCGTTTTCGAATAAAAGACCAACTACATGACGTTATTATTTGTGAGAAAATGCGCATGTGTAGTCACTATGTACCCACAATGTATGAACCGTTGTCCTCAAACACATACCACCAAAGCGTTCATTAGTGTCACCAAAATAAGTATTGACATTCGGAGGGGGAAAGGGAGCGTAAGTAAAACCTATGGGGTGGAGGTGGTGGGTGCAGATCCATGGATTCTTTATGGCAGTGGTTCATGAAAAAGGGCACCTCTCAAACACTCGGGCCACTGTTAAGCAAACCAGATGGGAGCGTGTTCGGGGTCCTCCCCAGGGAAATATTGAAATATAGGTGTTCACAAATGCCCCCTCCTGCATTTGCAGAGGTAAATATGGACCTTCAGTTGGCGTTAACTTATACACTTTTTAACCATTTAATTATAATTTTTAATTTGGGTGGGTGAGGGTGATGCTTTTCACCATGGTCATGAACTAAGAATTGGCCGAATTAGGCCTATACTCATAACATTCAAAATCCGAGACCAGTTAGTTTCCAACAGTCAGATTATTTTAAAACTTAAATGGGCTCGATGTTCTTGCCGTGTTATGATAGAATATATTGCTGCATACCTGTCCAGTCTAAAAATATGAGTACCAAATTTCAGTCCAAATAGTTACAAAATATATACGAGATATGAATGAGATAGATCCCGCCTGGACGTATAATGATAACGCATTCTTGAATATTTTGAAGATAATATAGTTGGAATGAGTTGCTGGCTAAGACAACAACAGCTTGTAGTAAATTGATTTCAAAATATTGAATAGCTTATAATACCGGTATTGTTGCGTTGGAATCGAGATATTGGTGATCACAGATCTCATACACATTTACACCAGGGTTGAATACGATAAAAGCACCAAACTTATTACTATGTATTATAGTATTAACAGACTTCCGGAATCAGAAAAATAAGTTCAAACTGTAGGCCTATCACAAATAATTGCCTCTTTAAACAACACTACATACCAAATAAAATAGATCAGTGTGGTACTACTAGTCCAACAGTTTAGATGTGTTGGGAGGAGAAAGGGTGCGCCAGGCATGCGGTAAGGCACCTTACTGGGGTGGGCGGGCGGTTGGTGCAGCGCACACCTTGTACTACCTGAACCAGACCCTGCACATGTGTTTGCTGGTATTCGTCCCACACCATCGAGTAACGGACATAATACACAATAGAAATCATGATCAGTCAGAACTTTAAAGCATAGTAACACCATTTCCATATGAAAGTACATGTTTCTCCTATGTACGATTGCTGTATTCTGCGACTGTAGTAGTAGAAACATCATACAGCTGAAATCAGCCCTTCTTCGCTTTTGTTCACTGTGTCGTGCCCTCAGCGATACTCTTTAGCCTTTAATCTTTTGGCCGTACTTGAGGTCACCTCGTAGCACGCTTAACATGTTTAACAACGACGCCCTCTTCTGGTGTTGTGTGTGCTGGCTCCAAGTATGTCGAATTCCAAGGCTCTCTGTGCGGGGGCGTCTCTGTCATCCTTAGCACATGCCAAACATGGACCATCTTTGCTGCCCGACTTCTATGGACAGTGGCGATGTATTACACGTCTTCTATAGCGCAACATTGGTAATTATGCTGTCTGGCCATCGGTGTCCAGTAATTGCATCAGCAATGTAGGTGATTGCGGTGGCAGGCATCTAGTTTGTCCAAAGCTGCCTTTGGAACTGCCTGGTCGTTGCAGTTATACATAATCAAACGAACGCAGGTTACATTGGATAAACGTAGTCCGTATGTCAAGGGAATCTATGATCTACGAATCCATAGCTTCCAGAACGGCCGGAAAGCTATGCTCCCATGATGCAGCGTGCAGCAATGGCATCAGTTCTACAAAGTAATGAGCGTAGGATTGTACATTTCCTGCATGGTTCGCCACCACGAAATGGATCGTCATTTTCTTTAGTTTCATAGTTTGTAGATAGGTGCATGTGGTGAAGTCTGTTTTGTATTCATTTAAACAGAGATTCTCAATTTTAGCTTAATTGCAGATATTTGGAGCAGTTCGTCAATGAGGTTCTTTTCACCGTCTATGAAGTGTACGTCGTTGGCTAATTCCATCTTTAGTGGCATACTCAGTATGGACACTGTTTCTTTTGTTGTTATGGAATTTTCCCGCACGGATTTCAATGCGGCAGCAAGGTAACAGGTGAAAAGCACAGGGGATAGAATCTGTGATCGTATAATTGTGTCGAAGGCTCGTAACATGTCAACGCCCATGTTGTGGAAATCCCAGTGCTTGGGCATGACTATTGACGTGAGCATGCGTTGAGCCTATACAAAGTCTGCATAGCTGCGTTCACGTTTAAGGAACTCACCGATCTTGTCTCCGATGCGGCATAGAATAACATAGGATATGATTTTCCATTATCTGTTGAGGAGCACAACGGGCCGCAGATTGACTGGGACCAGGTGGCTTCTTGGACTTGGGCAATGCGATAAGGGTGCCTTGGTCTACAGCATCGATGGGAATGTGGTGCCTAAAAGGTGAAAATGATTAGGTGAGAGATTCGGGAGGCAGAAACGAGCAGAGCTGTGAAACCAGTGAACCCCGAGATTGCGTCTCTGTTCGGCCAACTGACGATTGCTGGAAACACAGGCAGCCTCCTTCACTTCTCGTTGACTCTCTCCAGTCTGAAATATAAATGTATCCATTGTAAAAACTGGGGAAGTTACCGATACTAGACTGATATAAAATCAGCCTAGATATGGCGTGAATTGGACCTGGAATCAGGGACTCGATATATATGCCAATGAAACCAATGACTTCTTGTGTGTTCGGTTTTGAGATAATTTCGCTTGCGTATTTGAATAGGTCAATGCTCATGCCATCAGGTCCGGATGCACGTCCATTTTTCAGGGCTTTGGGTGCCTTCTCAACTTCTGCTGATTGAATTGGTGTTATTAATGGCCTGAGGTCTTCTGAGAACGGGTGCACGGACTTATCATCGAGGTCAGTGAACTCTTCCTTGAACCACCCCAGAATTGCCTCGTCTTTGCCCTGGTCAGTCCTGCTAAAAGTGTCCTTCAAAGTTGTGTACAATGAGTGGTGGTGTACATGTTTCTCCTAACCACGTTATCTATTTTCTTTAGAAAATATCCATTTGTAAGTCAGGAAGATTTTTAGAACATGCTAAATAAGTGTTGTTATGCATATACTGCAAATTAAGCAAGTTTATATATATGTTTATTATATAATCATTTACCTACAATGTTGAATCTCAGTCAACCGATCCAACATTTTACCTTGGTGTGCATGGGATCGCTACCCTCCAGCCTCTAAGCATGTGTGCGCATTGTAATGAACTCCCGTGAAGGATATGTCAGAATTAAGTCAGAGGCAGCATGGCAAATGGAAAAATGCCATATAGACTTCTCCTATATTTATATTATTATGCTCTGCTCTTCAACATTACGACTCTCGCTCAAGTTACAATGGTTATGTGCATGACTCCTAGAACACATATTTATAAGCTGAAAGTTCACACCATGTATTCAAATAAATACTGCTAATTTGAACGGGCGCTTTTAGCGTAAATCGCACGATGTCTCGTTTATGCTCCTCTCTCTGTGACACACATGTGCTCTATATTTAGAGTAAGCCCCTGCTTTATAATGCACGGTACGTATTAATATTGGCGACAGACGGTTTATTTAGTTCATGTGTATGTCTAGCCATATATAAGATACATAACAATTGTACTTGTCACTATTCCAACGCGATTCTCTTCATTCAAACCAAGGTAATGATAAAACACTAAACACGTACTACGCTAATTTTATTTAAATGTAGGGACCTATACTAATCTCATCCGCAATGTTTTTTTCTCTATTGATTGAGTAACGTGTATAGTTATTTCCCAGATAACTCAGCTTACTGGGCCATCGATGGGCCGTTACTGGGCAGATACATTCAGTACCGCCCTGGTATTAGCCCGATATCGGCCCAGTACGATACGTTATCAGGGATCGTATTCATTTCTTGGTGCATTCCTTTATCCATATCACAATTATTCGCGGGTTGAGTGAATATGGAAGCGGGGTTGCTGCTGGCTCCTCAGGCGGTGTTGTGTGGTCTCATGGAGTTGCAGCTAAAAATTTCGTATGTGATAACTATCATCATAACTAACTTGAACCTAATTTGACTGAAATCCATTTGCACCTAAGTCATTATCAGCTTTCGGGCAAATCCGTATATATTCGAAATATTCAACACGTGTGTTATGGCCGTTTTTGCACTTCATGGTCAAATTATAGAGTGCGCCTATGCGATTGAGCTTTTTAGTTACCGAGGCAGACAGTCTAGACTTGGTCCTGATTGAATGAAATTCCAAGCAGGCCAAATTATACAGACTGAGGACATGCAAATACATTTAAGTATTTAAAAGGGACTGGTGTCTTTGATTGCATCTTATACATCTAAAATTCCAATAGTACATAAATAATTTATATATGGCATATTATGTCAGTATACAGCGAGATGGGGTTTCCTTTAATGCTATCAAGATAACTAGGTAGTTTTATCTTGATTACTATCTTGATTAGGCCACTGTCACCTCCTCATCAATACTGAAGCCGGTATAGATTACACCGCTATTAAATAGCACCGTTTCTTTCTTGAAGACAGCTTGACTCAATGCCGTCTCCACGTTAGATAGCAACGCCGTCAATCGAGCTGTTTGTAACAATTATAGGCTGCATTGTTTGACACTATTTTTTAAATTATTATTATTATTATTAATCTGCGATAAAATCGCAGATTATTATAATTACTCAGGATCTTTCTTATTAATCTGCGATGAAATCGCAGATGGTTATAATTACTTCGGATCTTTCTTATTCTTATTATTATTATTCTTCCCGCAAATGTTTAGGATGTATCTCCTACAGTTTTCATCCGATCAAGTCCAAACTTTCACAACTTCAAGGGCCCTCCCACAATCGATGGTGTGTGTTTTTATTTTGGATCCAGCCAATAGTTTTCGAGCTACCCACCTTTAAGTGGGCAAAAAACTCCCATAGGAAATGTATGGGGATTTTCAAAATTGATATTTGAAGTGGTACTACAGCCAGAGTTTTGAACGGATTACTACCATATTTGCTGAGGATGTTGCCACTGGGAATTTGTGTTTGAAAATTAATTTGTCCAAAATGGCCGCCAGACCTTTGACCCCACAATGCATGGCAAAAACTCCCATAGGAAATGTATGGGGATTTGAAATGAATGTTTGAAGTGCTACTACACCAAATCTAGTTTTGATCGGAGCACTCCCATACCTGGGTAGGATGTTGCCACTGATGATTATTTTTGAAGAAACTAATTTTTTCAAAATGGCCGCCATGAAAAACCTTTGGGCAAAAATACTCGTTTTTGTTTTTTGCAGAAATAAACTTAGGATGAAAATCGGAAAACACAATTTTTTAATTTTATTGGAGAAAAATGACGGCCAGGCGAAC
Organism: Chaetoderma sp. LZ-2023a; assembly: GCA_034401795.1. NCBI lineage: Eukaryota > Metazoa > Mollusca > Caudofoveata > Chaetodermatida > Chaetodermatidae > Chaetoderma > Chaetoderma sp. LZ-2023a. The sequence goes on from CM067369.1 coordinate 51,762,634, forward strand.
TTTTTGAGGTCAAAGTGACCAAACATTTTTTTTGCAGAAATGAACTCGCGGTGAAAAAGATTTTTTTTTTCAAAATTTCTTTTTTCCAAAATGCCCGCCAACATGAGTTTTTGGTGAACTTCTATCTGTCATATTGATTTGATTTGGTATCAAATTTAAAGTTGATCCAACCAAGAGTTTTCGAGAAAATCCACTTTTCGTTGCCGCATATCCCCATAGTAAAGCTATGGGAGCAATATTGAAACAGTGTTATCTCATATAGTTTTCTTCAGATTCTCTTCAAACCGGGCCAGATTGTAGAACATTGAGAGATCTAAAAAATTTCCATTCAAAATTTGTAATTCTCCCTTGTGGTCAAGGTCATTCACGAGTAAATCTTTCCAGTTTTCATGCTTGGCATACGTTACCTACCTTTCATCATGCAACTTCAAAGATCATGTTCGAAGACACACTTTATTTCATCTCTTTATTAGAAGAGGTTTCTGAGTGGTGAAGACCAAGGTACGGTGTCACATACACTCCCCCTGTATCTTAGAATACTTAGTAGTTAGTTATCCTTGCCAATGTAGGAAGCACTGCGAACACATTATAATTATTATTTCATATTTCCTTTGGAATATTGCCCCCCACACCCCTGCACCGCAGTGCATATTGGGCAACTTGAGCCTAAACCCAACGACAGGTCAATACTTAGCTCCTTAGGACATGGTGACGGATGAGATGCGCATATTTCATCTCTTTATTACTCTATTTATTCATGGCCAGACATCGCAGATGTACAGTTCCTTCAGTAAATGTTCTCTAGTTATTATTATTATTATTATTATTATTATTATTATTATTATTATTATTATTATTAGTGCACTTACTCAGTATTCTGAAAGTCTTTATCGATATGGAGAGAAGAAAGAAAAAACCTGATGGCATTAAGATCGCCGAGCTAGATGAGTCTCTGGGAGAATCAGATCTGTATTATAACGTGGAAGACACACCGCCTATTGGATTGACAGTGTTCTTCGGTTTCCAGGTAGTAAAGTGATACATGTGGTATATTATGCTGTCCATAATGCTCATATAAATATGATGTCCGGAGATACTAAGTTTAATGGAAGTTGGATCTAACATCAATTAGCGCGCAATCTATGGTCACTAGTACCAGACAAGGATATGGTGTAGCGCGGACCGACCGGATGGGCATTGACTGTCCCAGCGAAGCTGGGTACGGAAAGGCCACTCCGGATTCTCTCCAGGCACGCCCCCTGGGTAGGATAGAACGCTAGGATAGTAGATAGCCCTATGAGAGATTTTCGTTAAAATCGGCCGTCCGATAAAATGCGTGGTGCGCATGCGCGCATGTCAGAGCTTCCCTGACAACACGTCACGGAATAGGAAGCGAGTGCATGCCTATAGTGTACAGAGTGGGTGCTCATAAAAACCTTTAATTATTCCGTTCTCGTTGATTTTGGTACGGTTCAGTACCAGAATAAAACGAGCTTTCGAGAACTGTTAACTATTTTAAAACCGGCCCTGGTTTGGCTGCGTTTTCTGCGCAAATCCCCTTAAATTATCTTCAAAATATTGCTTTTGACGTCGTAATCGCGTGTACGCATAACTATATCTAGAATGTTCTAGAACCAGGTAAATACGTCACTGATCTAGGTGCACGCTGATTGGCTACTGCTTGGCCGCTGATTGGCTGAGGCATCTGCCTCTGACGTCCAGAGTAGTATAAAAGCGGTGACTAATCGAGAATCAGAGCATCGCCGGTGTGGAAGCCGGCCCGTGCAGGAGATCGGAACCACCAGGACGACGGATGCAACTGATGACCTACAAGTGATTCTGTCATTTACCGGTGTCTTACGGATCCCAGCACATCCGCTGTGATAGGACTTCCTCGGCTTCAACAAGTTTTTGGGGTAGTAAACTAAATTTAAAGTTATACTTTCTGCATCCGGACTTTCCTAAGGGAGTTTTTCCGAGAGCGGGCCGTGCGGGCCCGGGATGTAATCCTATGGCATGTAGAGCTTACAGTGATTCTCGGTGGATGACTCGCCGGAGCTGGCAACCACGCTGAAAAGTGGACTTCAATCTCCGCACTGCATGTCGTGTGTGTTTAATTAACTTTTTGACCACAGTCTGGTAGAACTTTGCTAGGTGCGCTGCAAGAGCTATGCGGCGCATCCCGCACCATGTGCCAAGTTATGTAACTGCCTAATATTATATACAGCCCTCTCTGTCAATGGGCAACCTTCAACCTTACCACTTCTGTCGCTGGACGGCTAACTTTCTCATTTCCATATAAATTGTTACTAGTTACCAAGACTATCTAATAGACATTTCTTCACTGCTTTGTTTCACTGTCCTGAGTGTGTAGCGTATCTGGTGTAGCATGGATCAACTGGTCAGGTTCCAGCCGTACCAGCCAAGCTGGGTACGAGCCGCCTGTGCTGGATTCGTTCCTATAAGCGCGCCCCATGGGTAGAGCAATAAGCGTGTATACACCTATACGAGAGGATTTTCGTCGTGAAAACGAGTATGTTCGTTAGAACACGTGGTGCGCATGCGCGCGCCTGTTGCTGTTTCGACGACACACGCGCGGCATGTCCAAGAGCGAGTGGTACTTTTAGTGTACCGAGTGGGTACCCTTTAAATTGTTATAAATTACTTGTTCCCGTCCCTTCTGGTATGAATCAGAACCAGGATTGGACGGGCTTTTCAAAACTATAAACCATTTTTAAATCGGTATAGAGTTATCGCCGATTTCTCCCAGTAAATTATGCTCAAAATATAGAAATGGCGTCGTAATCGCGTGTATATATATATATATATATATATATATATATATATATATATATATATATATATATATATATATATATATATATATATATATATATATATATATATATATATATATATATATATATATATATATATATAGCTAAATAACCAGTGAGTTGTGTAACACGTGACTCACTACGTCATCTTCACATCTATATCTATCACGATATTTAGATAATTGTGTACACGTCACAAGATTACAGCGCGCTGATTGAGTGGTTCAGCAGATTCTGACTGGTTGAGGCAGCCAGTTATGACGTCACCTTGAGTATAAAAGGGGATGGCATCAGAAGATCAGGAGCATCGTCGGCCGGTGGCCGATCAGTCGGGAGCTACCCAATGTATGGGAACCTGACGAAACAACCACAGACAGATTTATACATCATCTCGGTGTCAAGAGGTTTTCCGATCAGCACGCACCAAAGCAGTTCCCACATTAAGAACCGTAGAACTTAAATATGTTCCTATTTAAATTACACTCTATAAGGAACTGTTCTGGGGGTGAGCTCTAGTGGGCCTGTCATGTAGTTCTACGTGACGTAGAGCGGTGATGTTCCTCGGTGGATAACTCGCCAGATCAGCCAGCCACACCGAAAAGTGGATCTTCAACTATCACACAATTACCAGTGTTTTAATCTAATCATATACTGTTACCGTTTTGTACTCGGTTAGTTAGGTATATGGCCAGTGGCCATCATGTTGATATGCTTAGCTTATTTGTAGAAAGCCTAGGACTGTAGTGCATTAGGAAATACTATACAGCAATCATTATATATGCATCACTTTCTCCCGCCACCAACAATTTTACACTGAGGTCGCTGTCCGCGCTATAACTCTGTTTAGGCTGGCATGCTACCGACTAAACCTGAATATTCAGCTCGATAGGATAGGTTTAATGTGATTAGAGACAATTTCTTCATTAGGAGACACATAGTGTGCGCCTCTTTTCCGGTCGTTGTGGTAATCTAGCCCCGCACCCCGGCAAGGTTGTGTTAAATTGGCCAATATACCTATAAGGCCTCATATCTATAAGTTATTGTCTCTTTTCATGTTCCACTAAGCATGATGGCTTCTTAATTGTTTGAATATCCCTACCCACACCATGGGCTGATCCGACTCAGGGAAATTATCTGAGGTTTCTGAGTGGTGAAGACCAAGGTACGGTGTCACATACACTCCCCCTGTATCTTAGAATACTTAGTAGTTAGTTATCCTTGCCAATGTAGGAAGCACTGCGAACACATTATAATTATTATTTCATATTTCCTTTGGAATATTGCCCCCCACCCCCCTGCACCGCAGTGCATATTGGGCAACTTGAGCCTAATCCCAACGACTTAGCTCCTTAGGACATGGTGACGGATGAGATGCGCATATCCACCCAACTCATTAAAACGTCTGGACAAGATGTTAGAATCTGTCACACCCTCATGGGAAGGACATTTGTGGTGGATATTCGTCTCTTTATCCCCAACGTAACGATAGGTCAGTTATAAAGTTCTGCTCGTGACAATCTCACAGCACATTGGTTGAATAGAAGAGTGGCCCCTTTTGGCCAACACTTTTCCTCCGCTTCGGCAGTGGGGGCATTTTCCTGTAATGGAGGCCCGCATGAGGCACTCACCTCTCGCAAAGATATCCAGTGACGGTGGCCTACGTGAGGTTACTACGTCTCACCACAATTTTTATAGCATCTAGAAGTAATGCCCGCATGAGGCACCGTGACTTTCGCCATGCTAGGAGTTTCGTCTCCTCATCTTTTTCACCGTAGAGGTATTATAACTTATATAAAGTTCATTAGTGATCATATATGCGGGAGCCTCATTTGCGTGGGTACCACTGCGGACTCAAGGGTCTGTGCGGTACCTCCGGTGTCTCCATGTGTAAAGGTTCATAAGTTGTGTCTATGTTATGTATTACTCAAATGCTCGTTGTTATCTATCGAACTTTACTGTTTGTATAGGTTAAATTTTCTTAGTTATTACTTTTAGACTTATCACAAATCCTTGTAAGTCCATAGTTTCAAAATTGCTATGGACAGCAATACCGGTGACACCAATTCGTGGACCGACACCGTTCAATTTAATGCTAGCGGCAATGGTCACACGGCCCCACCAGAACAATTGAGTTCCACTGACCTTAGGAGCTGGTCTTTGTTGACCGCAGGACTGCGTCGCACAGGATCCGATACCCCGAGACTGGGAGCTAACCAGCCATCTCGTTCGTCATGCACATGTGGCACGGCAACTCGACATCACACACACAAATGGCCCAATGCAACCACGCAAGCAACACTACCCTGTCTGGAGGAGTCAGCTTGCGGAGACCAGTCTGCAGAAACCAGCTTCAGAGAACGTGTCGACTCATGCTATGAATATGTTAGCACCTCAATTTCCGTAACCTAGTAGCCTATTCCATCCCGATGACTATTAGGTACTCAAGTAACTATACTATTGTACATTTCAATTATCATTTCCATATATGGTATTGATGAATAATAGGTACCTTACCAGTCTTAAGACCGCAATTTATAATTTCCGTTTTACTGTGAATATTATCCTTGTTTACTGTAGGTGCTTTCAACTAGCCGCTCCACTTAAGTGTATCAATCTCATATACGTAACTACCACCTTCAATTATGATCTATTTATTGCAATAGTTAGTTGTATATGGCAGTTAGCCATCCTGTTAATTTGTTTTGTTTAAATGTAGAAAACTTTGGAAAGCAATACCCTAGGAAATACCATACAGCAACAGATATATCAGCATCACTTATTCCCGTCATTATCAATTTTACACTGAAGTCACTGACCATGCTCTAATTGTTTTAGCCCGGCATCTTATTGACTAAACCTTACTATTCAGATCGATAGGATAGGTTAAAGTGGTTTAGGATGATTTCTTCATTTAGAGACATATAGTGTATGCCTCTGTTCCGGTTGTTGCGAAAATGTAGCCCCGCACTCCGGCAAGGTTGTGTAAAATTGGCCAGTTACCTATAGGGCCTCATATATATTAAGTTAGTGTCTCTTTCCACGATCCACCAGCCACATGGCTTATCAATTGTTTGGACTTCCCATCAGCACATGGACAGGATCCAACCCAGGGAAACTATCGGAGGTTTCCGAGCGGTGATGGTTAACGTGCTGATTTACATACATCTCCCCCGTATCTTCGGATAGCTGTTAGCTAGATAAACTGGCCACTGAAGAAAGCACTGTGAAAACGTGTAGTCATAAAGGTGAATTAGTTAGTTTATTTACCGGCCCACAGTGCATATCTGGGCGTGTTGGAACTTAACCCTAACGACAGCGGTGATGGACGAGATGGAGATCTCCATCCAATTCGTTGCAGTGTCTGGATGAAGCATTGGAGCCCATCACACCCTCACGGGAAGGATGCTCGCGATGGATATCCGTCTCTCCACCCCCACCATAAAGACATGTCAGGAATCAAAACATGCTTGTGTGAAACGTAGCCATTGGCCAGGTGATGTTTATGTGGTTGCGGGACGAGGTAGCCGGATTTTAATCGAATTCAAATGCCTTGTGCCGTAAAATGTGCGCATGCTGTCCTGGATGTAGATGCTAATCCGGGTGACCTGCGGGAAGCGAGGCGCCTGCGCCCATTGGACAACTGTATCTAAAGTTAGGTAGGAATTCCTGCCACTTGCAGCCAAAACTAGTTTCTGTTTCTAACAACTAAATGATAGGTTAGACGGTAGCAGAAAGCCCGCATAAATAAAGCTGCGTCTACCAACACAGTATCTTTGGAACTGCATAGGACGGCGACTTGGGAATTCTTCGGAAATCGTTCGTCCCGTTTTCACATAAACCAGTATGCATCACGTTAATTATGGTTTCGCTAGGATCCTCACTTAAGAATTTTTCTGTTTAACAAAAGAGTTGCCCTTTTTGCCACCTCTTTTCCTCCACTTCAGCATTGAAGGAATTTTCCTTTGACGGAGGCCCGTGCAAGGCACTTACCTCTCGCAACAACAATATTTTCTTTGTGTGTGTGGCCAGGGGTATACTAGTTTATATTGAACTACCTAGTCACTTCGTTGCAGATGCTTCTCTTGTGGGGATACCTCTGCAGACGAGACCGTGTGGTTCAATCTTAGTGGCAATGGTCGCACAGCCCCACTGGAACATCAGTGTTCCACCGGCTCCAGAAGTTGGTCTTTGTATTTCTCGGAGAGACGTCACACGGTATCCGCAACCCAGAGATCCGCAGCTAACCAGCCACCCCGTTCATCATGCATTTGCAGTCCAATGGGCGGAAATGTCATAGCGGACCAGTACATATCCGTGTGAGCTACAGGTGGCACCTGATGTGGGGCTCGAACAAGAAGCGAACCCACACTCACGAGTTACAGTCCCCTTAAACAGACAGTCAGCTCTCCCTAGATACGGAAGTAACATCATATAATCGATGAACCGCTCGCATGCTCACCGACAATGTCACTAATTTCCCTGGTGCGGAACGACCAGTACCACGTTAACACGAGTTCTCACCAATCAGCGAGGAGACATTCCGCAATGCCTCGCAGGTAGGAACTCAATACATCATTGTATCGGATCTCCGTGATAGGCTGCCACCATCTACGCCAGATTACGGGCGACAGTGTCAAATACCCCCACAGGGGCAACCACAACCTTCATGACCATTATGTTCGCCAACATCATCAATGGGTGACCAGTGGCTGGATGCTCATATACCATATTCCGTATCTCCCCCCTTTCCGTGCGTCTATGCCATACTACTCGGCATCGTGTTGCAAACCGGAGGAAATGGCAACACGATTTCAGCAATACATCAGAAGACGTCAACATCACACACATCTTCCACGTCAGTCACCTGCACCACCTCCGTATGAGAAATATATATCCCAGCATCAGGAACGTCTGCGTCGTCTATATAGCATGCCGCCCCCTATCTATAGACCTACACCTGTCTATGGACCCGCACAACGGCAGTATTCGGCAAAACCGAATACCCTGCAATACTTCACCAATGGGAATCACCTTCACGGACGTGACAGCATCGACAGGGATATCAACGGGAAACACCATCACCACCACCACCTACACGCCGACCAGCATCCGCATTCTCATCAGTTTCACCAGCACCACCACCAGGTTTCGCGCCAATCACTTCTCCACGAGGACATGGCCGGATCATTCTCCACGCCCCCCCCCAACCCCGAATTCAGCAGGGAGACTGATTGGGCCAATTTTAAGGTTCAATTTGAAATAATCAGTAGGACAAACCAGTGGAGCAATCGTCAGATGGGAGAATACTTAGCCGCAAAGCTGTCCAGAAAAGCTCTGCAAGTTCTGGCAGACTTAGGAAAAGACTACAACCCATCATACACCGAACTGGAGAACGCGTTGTCGGAAAGATTCAGCAACACAGCCCTCAGAGAAACAAGTCGACTTCAACTTAAGAATCTACATTGACTCTTGAAGAAAACACTACCGGAGTTAGCAAGCCGCATCCATTGGTTAGTTACCTGCAGCTACCCTAGCACAAATCGCGAGGGCGTCACTCACTTACATTTAGACACCTTCATCGACGCGTTGAGCAGAGAACCCACCTTAAAAGAAAAACTATTTCTCATGAAGCACGGCAGCCTACAATAACTTATGGCCACCATGGTTCAGATCGAGAATTTCTTGGAACGGGAGAAAAATAATCGCCGCCAACTACACCCAATCAATGAGGTAAAAAATGTAAATGTCGCCACTACCACGGAATCAACCACGACAACCACCACATCAGCAAACAAACAACACGCGCACCGTGGCGGCCACAACAACGCCACGGACGCGGGAACCAGCACAACAATAACAATAGGCAAAACATGCACAAAAGACTAGAAGAGATCACTGAGCAAAACTCCACGCTCACCAATCTTGTAACAACACTTAGCACCAACGTAGCAACACAGTCCACCACTAGACCGCAATCCACCACAGCTTCAGCTCCACCACCAAACATGTGCTTTGGATGTGGTCAGCCGGGCCACTGGAAGGATCGATGTCCAAACCGACCTCCATCTACAACTCCAACCACTGACCGACATACCCCGCAGCCTGAGAATCCATCAAACTAGCATGGGCACCGATTACAGAGATGCTTCGGTGCCCATTTCTCCAACCCGGCTCAACTGCGGCCCCTGAACCCCAATGTCAGGCGTCCATTTATACTCGTCAACACATTCCTATTACACCATGCACCAACCGCTCCCAGCTTCTTCTATGTCGGTGCCTACAATGCACACCGCATCCGCAGCACTGCCATCTTCCACCTGCAGAAAATGTGACCCGCACACTCCGTATCTACTCAACCTTCTTTTCTATGTAAAACGGCAGTGGTAGGTTGTAGTACCTCCGCTGAAACAACGTTTCTGCAAGCACAACGTCCCACCACCAACACATTTAACACCCGGTGTCCTTTGGTAGTATGCAATTCAAAACCTCTTACAGCTTCACAAACAGCCTCCAGCACCGCCAGTGATCCAGAAGGAAGCGTTCATTCAGCACCATAGATCCACAAAAAGAAACATCGTACAATGAAAGTGAAATCAATAAGCCATCATTGTTTCTTCTGCACATCACTAAACATCCCATGATGCATTGTAAAAAGTGACTCACACTGGTAGTCCTCACCCGCAAATGGGAGAATCATATCCGCACTGCAGTATGCACCAACATAGCTTACACAGAATCCGCAACAACGCCACCACCATTGCTACCCCGACTCCGTCATCGCCTAAGCAATCATAGCAGCAGGGACGACGAGTTGGTCCTTTCCACACTCAGCCACCAATAGCACTCATGGAAGATATTCGGAAACAAGCTGACTATATACAAAATGATACCATACCACCATCAATTCCGCAAATGGTATTATTTGAGACTTCTCCGCAGGCTCACCGTAAGTGTGCCTGTCTGTTTAGCAGAATTTTCACCGGTGCCACTGTGGATACTGGAGCGTCCATCACCGTGTTTAACAAGCGCTTGTATGAGAGCATCCCACCTCATAAGAAGCCACCCCTTAAGCCTGCAAATATATTTTTGCAAACAGCTACGGGAGCCAATGTTCCCGTAGCTGGAGAAGTAAACCTCATAATACAGATAGAGGAGATGCAATTCATTTAGCGAGTTGTTATTGCCTCTATTCAAAATGATGCCTTGCTTCGTTCCGATTTCCTCAGTGCCAGTGAAGCCGTCATACACTGCAGACAACAGGAACTAGACATACACGGCCGACGGATACCCCTTGGACCGGAATCATCACTATATGATACGTGTGCAGTGACATTAGCAACAGCTGCCACAGTTGAGCCGGGTCAAGAGGGGATCATGTGGGCCACCACACCACAATTAGGAAACAACACTCACACACCAGCTGGAACCCGACCCCGAATATATGATCGCCTCACAATGCGCCAGTCCCCGCATTATCGTGGACACCACCAACAAAGAATGTATACTGTTCAGCGTATGCAATGGCAATGCGGACCCAATAACACTCGAATCAGGAATCCATTGTGGCCATTTGGTGGATATGATATCACTGGAAAAAGCCCCAGCTGCAATCACACCAGCAACAACTTCTGATGATTTGCCCAAACACTTACATGACCTATATTTGCGTGCCACAGTTGGATTGATGCAATCTCAAAAACAACAAGTACGGAAATTACTTCATAAGTATCGTGATAGTTTCTCAGCAGGAGGCATGGACCTCGGAGAGACTCATCTTGTACGACACTCCATCATCACCAGAAACAACAAACCCATCCAACAGCCCATTCGACGTCTCCCAATTCATAAGGAAGTGGAGGCACACCAACAGGTAGAGGACATGTTACTGACCAGAATAATTGAGCCATCAGCATCCCCCTGGGCCAGTCCCATAGTACTAGCAGGCAAAAAGGCCGGATCTTTGCAGTTTTGTATAGTTTACCGCCACCTTAATGATCTTAGCATCAAGGTTGCCTATCCGCTATCATGGAAAGATCAGGCCCCAGATTCCTTGTATGGAGCCAAGTGGTTTTGCATCCTTGAGTTAGCTAGTGGGTACTGGCAGGTAGCCATGGATGAGGCTGACATGGAGAAGACAGTATTCGTGTGCAGAGACGGTCTTTTTCAGTTCCGCAAGATGCCCTATGGCTTATGCAACGCTCCTAGAACTATCGAGTGTCTCATTGAGCAGGTATTAACTACCCTGCAATGGGAAATCTGTCAGTGTTACATTGACGACGCAATCGTCTTTGGTCCTTCGTTTGAGCAATCGTTATCTAATTTAGACACCATGCTATCTAGAATCCACATGACTAACTTAAAGCTCAAACCCAAGAAATGTCATCTCTTCAGACAGAGCATCGAGTTCCTGGGACACGTCATATCCAGTGATGGATTGGCCAACTAACCGACAAAAACAAACGCCGTCGCGAAGTGGCGACCACTGCGTCTGTCATGGAAAGTTGGAGCTTCCTTGCTCTTTGTCAGTACTATCGCTGATACATCCGTTATTACAGCGAGATTGCATCACCCCTCTTTAAGATCACCAAAAAAGATCGAATTTTCGAGTGGACGAGTGAGTGTGAAGGTTCCTTCAGGGCATTGAAGGAACTCTTGATGACTGCTCCAATTCTCGCTCATCCTAACCCTAACACCGGTTTCATCCTGGACACTGATGCATTTTTGTACTTACTAGGTTATGTAGTTCGGATCGACCGGTCAGGTGCCAGCCGTACCAGCTAAGCTGGGTACGCGCCGTCCGTCCTGAGTTCGTTCCATGAACATGGCCCCCTGGGTAGAGCTATAGGCGTATATAGGCCTATGAGAGAAATCGTGATGTAAAAATGACTAAGTTCATTAAAGCGCATGGCGCGCATCTGCATGCTTAATACAATTTTTTGACAGAGCGCATATTTTATGACCAAGATAGGATGACGTGTACCGAGAGGGTACAATGTAATCCTTTTTAATTACTTGTTCCTGCCGAATCTGGCATTAATCAAGACCAGAATTCGACCGGCTTTCCAAATCTGTAAACCATTTTCAAAATCGGTTAGGTTAATAAATGGCTGAGTTATCCACGGAAAACCCATTTTGATTATCTTCAAGGTAATACTGTGACGTCATAACCACGTGTACGCAGAACTTCTAGAATGCTCTAGAACATTCGACTGCATTATTATTAGCTACGCGCTGATTGGCTGTTGCTCAACCAATCATTGGTTGGAGCCTGCGCATATGACGTCACGAGTAGTATAAAAGGAGACGAACTCGAGAGCATCCTCGGCCAGGAGCCGATTAGGTTGGATCTGTGTCAGCTACAATCAGCTAAACAGGCATTAAGCAGATCATTTCAGTCTATGTCGGTTTCTCTCCCGTAGCCAGCAGCAATCCAACCCACCGCACTAAATCAATTTTGTATCTCCCATTTGTGCCGGAGTAATTTTGGAACTTTTGACTATTGTTTACGAATACATCAAGAACTAACTCGGAACACGAACTTGTGGTGAGACCTTTCCCAGCCTAAAAATGTGATTCTACAGATGTAGAGGCAGCGATGTTCTTTGGTGGATGACTCACCGAATCTGCCGGCCACGCCAAAAAGTCATTATTCAGCCATCCCAGCACTGATGTCGTACAAGTTCATCTAAACTTTTTGACCGCAGCAAAGTAAACTATGTCTGGTATGTCTTCAGAGCTGGCTGACGTACCCCGCACCGTTAAGCTTAGTTTTGTATCTTCATCCACATTCAACAGCCCCCACTTATGATCGGGTTGTTGGCGATTTCCATCCATACCATCGGTGTATGGGAACTTTCGTCATAGCAGTAATGTTATTGTATCTCTTGCTGACTACTCGTTAGACATTCTATATTGTGAGTGCAGTCCTCAGTTCGATCCGCTCCCGTCATGGGCTGCTTGCGGGAATCCTGTTTGCGGAAACCGGCATGTGGGAACTTTCCAGCTTCCAGGGAACGCATCAACTCACGTCAAACCAAGGGTGACGTATCAATTTCAGTAACAAGATAGCCCAGGCTTAAGAATGGCTACCGATTATTCAAGTAACTATACTTGACATTTTAATTATCCTGTTAATTACATCTTTGATAATTATATCGTATCTGTATAAATGGTTCCGATGACTAAAAGGCACCGAAACGGTCTGAGGACCGCTAGTTATAATTTCTGTATCTGTTTATAGTTATTCTTATTTTCTGTAAGGTGTTTTTGCTAACCGCACCGTAGTAGGTTCCTCAACCTGTACTATATATATTAATCTGATCATTTGACATTGTATTGATTGTTCTGGTTAGTTTATATATGGCAAGTGGCCATCAGTTTATATGTTTTGCTTATTTGCAGAAAAATATAGGACTGCAGTGCACGTAGGAAACACTATACAGCAACATTTATATATGCAGCCCTTTCTACCGCCACCAACAATCGTTCACTGAGGTCGCTGTCCGTGCTGTAACTCTGTTTAGCCTGGCATGCTACCGACTAAAAATCGTTTCTATTCAGATCGATAGGATAGGTTTAATATGATTAGAGACAATCTCTTCGTTAGGAGATGCGTAGTATACGCCGCCTTTCCGGTAGTTGCGATAATTTAGCCCAGCACTCCGGCAAGGTTGTGTAAGATTGGCCAACATACCTAAAGGGTCTCATATTTCTAAGTTATTGTCTCTCCTCATGTCCCACTAAGCCTTATGGCTTCTCAATTGTTTGGATATCCCCTATTCGCACCATGGACTGATCCGACCCTGGGAAACTATTGGGGTTTCCTAGCGGTGATGCCCAGGGTGTGGTGTCACACAAATTCCCCACGTAACTTCGGATACTCAGTAGTTAGTTACCTTTGCCAATGTAGGAAAGCACTGCTAAAACATACCATAATTATTATTTTCTTTAATCTGCTGAACAATCCTCCTGCACCATGGTGCATAACTGGGCAGCTTGTGTTTAAACCTAACGCCAGGTTAAAAAGTTAGTTCCGTAGGACCTGGTGACGGGCGAGATTCTGTAATTCTGTAAGAATGTCTGGGCATGATATTAAGATCTGCCACGCCCTCACGGGAAGGACATTCACGGTGGGTATTCGTCTCTCTTACCCCCACCATAGCGATAGATCAGTTACCTAAAAATGCTTTTGTGGAAATTAACCAATGTCCTGTGACGTTTTATGTGGTTACGGAACGAGATGTCCGGATTCTTACACAGTTCAGAGGTTTTGCAAAGAAAACATGTATGCACGCTGTCTTCAGTATTGATGTCTTAGGACAGCCATTCTCAATGACAACCGTATCTAAAAAGCTAGGTAGACGGCAGCCATTTGCGGCCTAAAATAGTTCTTGTCTCTAAAAATTAATTATTAGGTTAGGCACAGAAGAAGGCCTGCATAAATAAAAGCGGCAACTACTAATTCAGCATATTGAGAATTACATAAGACGGTGGCGTGGGAATTCTTCGGGAATCGCTCGTCCCGTCTTCACGTAAAACAGCATGCAACCGTATAGTCATAATTTTACTAGGTATGGTCTTTTCTTTACAGCATTTTGGTTGAATATTAGAGTGTACCTTTTTTGGCCAAAACTCTTCTCCCGCTTTACGGGACGGCGACATTCTCCTGTGACGGAGGCCCGCGTGAGGCACTTGCCTCTCGCAAAGATTCAGTGATGACGGCCCACGCGAGGATAATACTCCTCATCCAAACTAGCACTAGGAGTAGTGCCCGCATGAGGCACATGATTTTCCGACACGACAAAAGATAATTTTCTTTCCTTTCAGCTTAGAGGTATAATAGCTTATATTAAGTTAAGTTAATTAGTTATCTCGTGCATAGGAGCCTCCCTTACGGGGATACTTCTGTGGACCTACGAGTCTGTGTGGAGCCCCACGTTTAGAAGTTCATCAGGCTGTCTCTATGTCTTTTATTTTCGTATGCTCATTATATTTATCTGGCATACTTGATGGTCTGTTTAGGTAAAAATATTGTATAGACTTATGTTAATTAGGTCACCAAATCAAATCTTGGAAGTCCATAGATCACAAAATTGCTATGGACAGTCATACTGGTGACACAAACTGGGATAAGACTGTAGTGTTTTGATGTTCACGACGATGGTCGCACAGCCCCACCGGAACGATTGAGTTCCACCGGCCTTAGGATCCAGTCTTTGTTACATGTAGGGCAGTATCGTACAGGATCCATCACCCCGAGACCGGAAGCTAACCAGCGTCATCATTCGTCGTGCACTTGCGGCGCGGCGAGTCGACACCAGACACCAAACACCGGAATGGCCCGACGCTATCATGCGAGCTACAGTTATTGTACATCTTTTAATGTAACAACCTTGAATATAAGTGTTATAGATTCGCAGGAATTGATTAGTAACAAACCTAGTAAGTATCAAACAGCCGTGTAATATTTTGCAAAAACCTAGCAAGTTATGTATCCAGTTAAATATTGTCAAACAAAAACCTAGTAACTCCAGGATCCAATCATATTGCATTGATTGGTCATGTGAATTGCAGCAACTTTCCATCATTGCATCCCTGAGAGCCGCTAATCTCGTGTGAAAGCAATACCTACACATAATTCTAGAACGACACTAATTTTTGCAGATATATCGCTACAAAAATGTACTTATGCTTTACAATTACAAACAATTGTATGAAGGTTGACGTTGTCGATTTTCAAGGAAGGTAATTACGTTACGTTCACTGATTATAATTAAGTCACTATTTTGCTATCGCATTACTCGAATAAATTAGTAATACCAGCGATCACACCCATAGATTTTTATTGTTGTGACAATAAAAATGGCCTACTATTTTTAGGCTAAACAGCTAATATAGCATTTAGCAAATATGCAAATAAGTTAACCCATTTCGAGACATTAATTAGTCGTGGATGCCCACCCTAATTCAAATTTTAGCAAGCAACACCTAGTGACGGCAAGGCAAATAAATAACAATATATACATCCAACGTCTTTTCTTAAACAGTAGCAGGTTATAATTTTAAGTTCCAATCTCGGAATATTTTGTTTACAAACATCATTTTGATTTTCGTGTTTCTCATTTATTTAAACAGATGAAATTATTTTAATTTATTTACTTATTTACCTATATTTGATATCCTATAATATAATATATATATAGGAGTGGGTACTCTTTAAATTGTTATAAATTACTTGTTCCCGTCCCTTCTGGTATGAATCAGAACCAGGATTGGACGGGCTTTTCAAAACTATAAACCATTTTAAAATCGGTATAGAGTTATCGCCGATTTCTCCCAGTAAATTATGCTCAAAATATAGAAATGGCGTCGTAATCGCGTGTATATATATATATATATATATATATATATATATATATATATATATATATATATATATATATATATATATATATATATATATATATATTAAAGTTTGTTCCTAATTTCACTTTAGATTCGCTTTCACAGATTTAATTTTAGGCCTACAGACTGCCTAAAATCCCCACTCAGTCCTCCCCAACAAACCAACACCATCTCACCTCCAAAGGAAATACAGTATGCACACACCCCGCCCTATGATCATATCCCACCCCTTACTTTACACAGCATGCAACACGTACACCCGCCAATAACAGCTCTTTCGGCAGCAACTTATGAGTTTACTCAACTTACAATTACTTTTAGCAACATCGTAAATTTGATTATTTACTTTCATTGCGCAACCCGTCTTAAAAACATCTCAAGATGGAGCCAGGCCTCCAATATACCTCGCTGCGCATGGGCAATAAAACCAACTGAATCAATGAACCTGGTTTCTCTGTCTGAGTGGCTCGCATCGCAATTCACCTATGGTGGTGAGACTGGACTGGACTGAGTAAACAGAACTCAATAACGGGTTCAAATCTCCATTTTGGCATGTGAATAAGTGTAATGCAAAACTGTAGAGCCTCTATCATTCGGAGGGGGCGTTAAACCGGTCAATATGAGATGTGAATCCCACAAACCCCCAACCCCACACCTGGAATGTGAAGCAGCAAATACAAACCAAACACACACCCAACCAACGAGCTATTTTGCTACTTTACTAACCAGAGCTCCTTAAATATAGCACTAAACATACGTACGCATTTTCACCTGAATGTCCCAGCATGACTCAACCCGCTGTAATGATTCTATATTGCATAGACTATATTATAATTATACATGTGAAAATGGTGTAACAAAATATTTGTAGGCTACTTGCTAGTTTTATCTCTGCGTGTGTGTGCGTGCGTGCGTGCGTGCGTGCGTGCGTGCGTGCGTGCGTGCGTGCGTGCGTGCGTGCGTGCGTGCGTGCGTGCGTGCGTGCGTGCGTGTGTGTGTCCTTGCACAGAAAAATTTGGAAAAACCCAGTGCAATGTACAAATTGTGTGACACCTATTCGTACTTGCTAGGTATTTCTGAATTTTTCCGTGTACATCATTGCGCAGAAAAATTTGGAAAAACCTCCAATTAAATAGACTTTACATGTGACTATTAAAGACACAATTTAATATGAGATACAATACCCAAAGAATGCCAGTATCCCATCATAGGAATAACTAATAATGTCTTGATAAGTTTCTTTATTCTAAACACTATAAGAAAAAGTCGATTTTCTCAAAACTTACATTGATGGACTTACGAGGTTTCTGCGAAACAGGGCGGTGCTGGCTGCGGTCTACTCTGTCAAGTATTACAAACACTTTCTGTATGGTCGCCCATTCACCATCCGTACAGACCACGCCTCACTACGCTGGCTCAGAAACCGCAAAAATCCGGAGACCCACGTAGCGAGGTGGCAGGAATCCCCCCGGGCTTCTAACTTCAATGTGGTTCATAGACCCGGCAAACTGCATGGAAATGCCGACGCCTTGAGCAGAATTGGGCTTGATCATGAACCCAAAGTAGCAACCACGATGACACATACAACACAGCCATCGCTGGTGTTCCCCGAATTGCGCTGCGCAGCGTGCAACATGGAGACAGTCACTCATGAACAAGCAACAGATTCGCAGACACGAAATAAATATGCGTGGATCCAGGAGGGGTTTCATCCTCCCTGGGAATCCGTTACCCCATGATCCACACCAGCAAAATACTACTACCAGCGGTTCCAGGAATGCCACATGCAGAATGGTGTTCTCCACATCAATAATCGCATAGTAATTTCCAAACGCTATCGGAAAACAATTCTAGAACAACTACACGATAACGCAGGACATCTAGCTGCTGAGCGGACATTAACCCGGATAAAACAGAGATTCCACCGGATCAGAATTCGCAATAGTGTAAAGGCATGGGTCGCCAAATTTGTCCCATGCAAAAACGCTGCTGTTGGCCAGCACCATTCCACACCTCTACAAGTTAAAATTGTTGGTGCACCGTAGGAGCGAATGGCTATTGATATGCTCGGACCCTTGAATACAATGGATGAAGGAAATAAGTACACCCTCGTATTACAAGATTATTTTACGAAGTGGGTGAAGGCATTTGCTTTGCCGGACCAAGAGGCATCCACAGTAGTGGAGGTCTTGGCAAGCAATGTGTTCTGCTGGTTCGGAATGCCCTATGAGTCGCACTCCGTTCAAGGAAGTAATTTTGAGACCCAGCTAATTAAAAGGTGAGCTTCCACGGGAATAAGTAGTTCCGAGTTTTTTACGTTGATCGGAGACGAAAGTGATACTCTTTTCTTGTTGTATTTATAATTACTTTCTCTACACGGGAGGAATGTGTCATCTGACTCCAGTTTTAAATAAATCCAAGCTATCCTTATGGGGCATGGCCGAATCACCATATAACTTTCGGGTGTGATCATCCGCCCTCCTGTGACGTCACCACAAAGTATAAAAGGAGGGGATCACGCACTGAAACTTCGTCTTCCCGTCAAACTCGACACAAGGGAAGAACAAGCATTAGGCTAACCAAATTCTGCTGGTTTCTTATTATTTATTTATTACTACTATTAATATCATATGGCCAGGAAAAGTATGAAGAGTTAGGAAAAATAGATTAGGTTAGGTAGTTCGCACCTTTATCAATACGCGGAAATAAGATGTCACTTGCCAAGGATCGCGCCTTGTCCAACAACTCGGAAGAGTCGGTGCCAGTTCATTCCGGAAAGAAGTATCCGTGTACAGCATTACAGCTCAATGGACAGCCATGTAAGTGTGCATTTTCCCACAATTCGGACTTGATGCTACACATCACTCATGATCATGTTTTTCAACGCGCATTCTGTTCGGACTGCAAATACCTATATACAGCTACCCATTATGGTGTGACGCATGCGTTGACGGAAAAATATCATGTGTTAGTAGTAACATTACAACCTGGTGAAGAAAGTGAGAACATTGAAGTTCCAGCCACTTGTTTTGAAAATAGACTTCCGTTTAATGTACTTCCTACGGGAAAGATTGTCAAGACCAAGCATGCGAAATGGTGACAACCAAATTTTCCGCATTACAGACCAGAACAGCCATAGCAATCATGACGCAACATACACCAAGTCATTACGTAGCATCAGCCAACGTCATGACGGAATCACCAGCACCGGCAGCACTTGCAGTAATGGTACCAGCATCGCCTGCAGTTTCCACTCCGCCAGCACCCGCAGCAACTCCACCGTCTGCACCACACATGACATCAGAATCCGCATCCGCATCCATAGTCAGCCAAGCAATTCCTGTGGGTATTTCAACACCGGTGACCGTATCCGTACAGGAGTTACAGGATGTTTCAGAGAGATCAATATCTCCTTGTAGTCTAATAATTGACGAGGAGATCCGCATTATGTAAGCCATTGTAATCATCACTGCATCTCAGAGCAGCACCGCATCACACCCGCGCAGCAGCACTCCCACGGATCCAGCAGTTCGAAAAGTAACCACACCAGATCGTCCTTATGCCAGAAAGAAACACATCGCCCACTCCACTGAAATCCATGCCATACCAAGGACGACTGCCAGTAAATTACTGAAGGCGACGAAAATCCGAAAGTTATCCGCCAGCGTAACATTCGCATCCGCAGCAGCGTCAGCATCAACACTATGGAAGTCACTCATCGAGTTTACAGCTCTCAGTCCACCTGCAGCACGGACAACAACCACGATGTCAACAGCAACAGTAATTCCCGTAATCGCCACACTGCCACCAGTTCACACATCACGGTCATCATCTCCGCCACCACTAGTGCTTCAATGGATACTTCCGCACCATCTTCGAGCTATAGTATTACTGACCTGGGCCTGATTAGTAGTGATATATCGGCAGCAGAGGACCATCTGCCGCGTCCGTCCTGTATGAGTCGAGGTACACAGACACGTTGGGGAAACTTCACTGGAGATGTGTGTGGACAATATTGCCGAGGTTCCAGCAGGATTTATCAGTAGTTGTGCGGAACACAGAACTTTATTAGTATTGTGTTTATATTTGAAATCGTTTTCTTATTATTATATGTTTTAACAATTGACCCCCAGTCCCTAGGCTGACTACGGTCATCCTACACAGCTGCACAATATTCTTGCATAGCTGTGTCTCAAATGAACTAATCGCTGCAGATTCCTGTGTTGTAAACACGTCATGTGCGATGTAAGTACACAACACACCGTAGCGAATATGTCACAAACCCATCATGCAGTCTCAGCTACGCTGGGGCTGCCTGATGAACTAATCTTTTTACCTTATTATTATTTGATATTTTTCTTATTATTTTAGTTCCTGCGTCAGTATGACCGGGTGGATTGTGGGTTAGTAGAAGCTAGCCGTGCGGATCCGCACTAACGGGCCGCATTATATTAATCAGTATACACTTAGTGCATCCCTTTATTTACCCGGGATGCACATGTAATTAGCATAATCTGTGATTCTTTTCTCGGGTATAGTTATGTGATTATATATTTATATTGTATTTTATAAAAACTGTATTGTAATTGTAGTATGTTGGAGCCTTGGGGTTCTGTGAAAAAATAATGATGCGCATCCGAGACAACACAGTTTCGAGCTATTGTTTAGGTAAATAAAAGATCTAAAAAAAAATGTGCACGCACTGTGAAATGAAAACAAAAACAAAAAAGAAATGACCTGGAAAAATAATTCCAAGTCAAAAATTATGCCTCCCTCCCAAACTCTTTCGCACCCTATGTGCTCTTTCTTATGAACACGCGTCTGTTGCGTCACTCTCCTCTCAGCGATGCGCTACTTGAGAGGTCTATAATTCACACCTAGCACGCTCCCGTGCGTTCGATCCGCCATGCATGATCGTTTGCCACGGGTGTCAAACTAGGAGGGGTTGGTGTTCCGTGGACTGACCGGAGGGGTACTGACCGTCCCAGCGAAGCTGGGTGCAGAATGGCCACTCCGGATTCGCTCCAAGTACGTCCCCCTGGGTAGGATAGTATGCATATATAAGCCCTATGAGAGAGATTTTCATTAAAATCGGCTGTCCGATAAAACGCGTGGTGCGCATGCGCGCGTCAGAGCTTCCCTGACAATACGTCATGGAATAGGAAGCGAGTGCATGTCTATAGTGCACAGAGTGGGTACTCGTAAAAACCTTTAATTATTCCCTTCTCGTCGTTCTTGGTACCAATCAGGACCAGAATAAAACGAGCTATCTAGAACTGTTAACCATTTTAAAATATGCCCAGAAATGGCTGAGTTATCTGCGAAAGTCCCCTTAAATTATCTTCAAAACATTGCTTTTGACTTCGTAATCGCGTGTACGCATAAATAGATCTGGAATGTTCTAGAACGTGGTAAATACGTCACTGATCTAGGTGCACGCTGATTGGCTACTGCTTGGCCGCTGATTGGCTGAGGCATCTGCCTCTGACGTCACGAGTAGTATAAAAGCGGTGAAAAATCGAGAATCAGGAGCATCGACGGTGAGGTAGCCGGCCCGCACAGGACCTCTGGACCATCAAGAGGACGGATGTAACTGCTAACCTACAAGTGAGTCTCACATCTACTGGTGTCTTATGGATCTCAGCACATCTGCGGTGGTAGGACGTCCTCGGCTTCCACAAGTTTTTGGACACGCCCGGACGGTCATCTGGACGAAGTAAACTAAATTTAAAGTTATACTTTCCACATCTCGACTTTCCTAAGGGAGCTTTTCCGAGAGCAGGCCGTGTGGGCCCGGGATGTAATCCTACGGAATGTAGAGCTTATGGTGATTCTTGGTGGATGAATTGCCGGATCTGCCAACCACGCTGAAACGTGGACTTCAGTCTCCGCACTGCATATCGTGTGTGTTTAATTAACATTTTGACCACAGTCTGGTAGAACTTTGCTAGATGCCCCGCAAGAGCTATGCGACACATCCCACACCATGTCCCAAGTAATGTAACTTCCTAATATTATATACAACCCTCTCTGTTAATGGGCAACCTTGAACTTCACCACTTCCGTCGCCGGACGAATAACTTTCTCATTTCTGTATAAATTGTTACTAGTTACAAAGACTATCTAATAGACATTTCTTCACTGCTTTGATTCACTGTCCTGAGTGTGTACCGTATTTACCCTGTCTGGAGGAGTCAGCTTGTGGAGCCCAGCCTGTGGAAATCAGCTGTGGAAATCACCTGTGGAAATCTATCCAGCTTCAGAGAATGTGTCAAGTCGCGGTATGAATATGTTAGCGCCCCAATTTCAGTAACATAGTAGCCTGTTCCGTCCCCGATGACCATTAGGTACTCAAGTAACTATACTATCATACATTTCAATTATCATTTCCGTATATGGTACTAATGACTAATAGGTACCTTACCGGTCTTAAGACCGCAATTTATAATTTCCGTTTTACTGTGAATATTATCCATGTTTACTGTAGGTGCTTTCAACTAGCTGTACCTCTTAAGCTTATCAATCGTGATACTTAACTACCTCATTTTATTATAAACTATTTATTGCAATGGTGAGTTGGATATGGCAGTTAGCCATCCAGTTAATATATTCTGTTTAAATGTGGGAAACTTTGGACCGCAGAATGCTAGGAAATACTATACAGCAACAGATATATCCGCATCACTTATTCCCGCCATCATCAATTTTACATTGAGGTCGCTGACCATGCTCTAATTGTTTGAGCCCGGCATGCTACCAACTAAACCTTACTATTCAGCTCGATAGGATAGGTTAAAGTGTTTAGGGACAATTTCATCGTTTAGGTGCATACAATGTATGCCTCTTTTCCGGTTGTTGCGGTAATGTATAGCCCCGCACTCCGGCAAGGTTGTGTAAAATTGGCAAGTTACCTATAGAGCCTCATATAAATTAAATTATTGTCTCTTTCCACGATCCACCAGCTGCATGGCTTATTAATTGTTTGTACTTCCCATCAGCACGTTGATCACGTCCGACCCTGGGAAACTATCGAAGATTTCCGAGCGGTGATGGTTAAAGTGCTAATTTACATACCTCTTCCCCGTATCTTGGGATACTTGTTAGCTAGCTAACCCTGCCAATGAAGGAAGCACTGCAAAAACATATAGCTATAAATGTGAATTAGTTAGTTTATTTACCAGACCACAGTGCATATCTGGGCATATTGGAACTTAACCCGAACGAGAGGTCAACTATTAGATCTGTAGCATGCGGTGACAGACGAGACGCGGATCTCCATCAAATTCATTGCAGTGTCTGGATGAAGCATTGGAGCTCATCATGCCCTCATGGGAAGGATTCTCACGATGGATATCCGTCTCTCCACCGCTACCATAAAGACATGTGAGGAATCAAAACTTGCTTGTGTGAAATGTAGCCATTGTCCAGGTGATGTTTTATGTGGTTGCGGGACAAGGTAGCCAGATTCTCATCGAATTCCGATGCCTTGTGTCGTACCATCTACGCATGCTGTTCTTGGAGGTAGATGCTAATCTGGGCGACCTACGGGAAGCGCGGCGTCTGCGCCCATTGGACAACTGTATCTAAAGTTATGTAGCAATACTTGCCACTTGAGACGTTAGATGGCAGCAAAGGCCCTCATAAATAAAGCGGGATCTACCAATACAGTATCTTTGGAACTGCATAGGACGGCGACTTGGGAATTCTTCGGAAATCGTTCATCTCGTCTTCACGTAAACCAGTATGCATCACATTAATTATAGTTTCACCAGGATCTTCACTTAAGCATTTTTCTGTTGAACGAAATAGTGACCCTGAACGCATTTTCCTGTGATAGAGGCCTGCGCAAGGCACTTACCTCTCGCAACAACGATATTTTCTTTGTGTGTGTGTTAGGGGTATACTAGTTTATATTAAACTACCTACTGTCTTCGTTGTGGATGCTTCTCTTGCGGGGATACCTCTTCAAGAAACTGTGTGGTACCTACGGCGAGAACATGTGAAAAGAACACTGGATGGCGCTATGTTGTGTATTAGTGTGCGCTCATCTACTGTCAAACTAATCATCTTGTTTGTATAGTATATTAACATTTCTACTGTTTTACTACAAAATGTTCCATCTCTAAATTAGTATGGATAGACACACCGGTGACACAAATAGTTGGGACACACCATATGATTCAATCTTGGCAGCAATGGTCGCACGGCCCCACTGGAACATCAGTGTTCCACCGGCTCTAGAAGACGGTCATTGTATTCCTTAGAGAGACGTCACACGGGATCCGCAACCCCGAGATCCGCAGCTAACAAGCCACCCTGTTCATCGTGCATTTGCGGTGCGATGGGCAGAAACGTCATAGTGGACCAGTACGTAACCCCGCGAGCTACAATTGACATCGACGAGTCATACACCAAACAAGTGCTATTGTAGTTTGATTTGGTCGTGAATAAGATCGCGATCGCTATAAATATTTTAAATCCTGATTTAATACTTAATCGCATTATAAAGATAGAAAAACTATATTGTTCACCAACATACCGTAGTATACATTTTCTAAGCTTCAGAGAGATGCTCCATCTATTGCAAACCAACCATCTATCATCGACCGCTTTTGATATCATTTGATAGCTGCTTTCCTAATATATGTTCGTAGATATTTTGGAATGCCGATTGAATCAATCTATAGGATTGAAGGAATGGATGTTGACACATTATATGAAATTATGAATTCCACCAGAATGACATAAAGTATGGGATTTCTGACTCTTGCTCGCCCCATTTCCTCGAGGAAAGGCAGACCAAAGATAGTCCAGTCAAAAGACGGTTTGATCCAGGACAAATTGTACTAGAAACGAAACCTGTAGTGATACTTACTATATATTGGGACTACTGAATAACATATTAAAAATCTTCCGAAAACTGGAACAGCGTTTAACTCACGTGGACGAGGTTATACAATTATGATTTCCCTGTCTGTCGCCTACAATAATTGTGGCACGTTTCACTGTTTGTTGATGGATTAAAACCAAATTTGCCAGAGATATTCCTTACAGTAATATCTATTAGGACTATACATTTGAAGTGACACCCCCCCCCCATAAAATAGCAGGGTTATGGCCATGGCTATGTTTTCGAAGTAGTCAAGCTTATGGGGGGAATAATGTTGCGGCTCCGTTCGTCATGTATCGATGAATTAAAACCAAATTCGGCAGATATGTTTCTTTCGGCAACATCCACATTGTACATGCAATTGATGTGGACATGTCTTTAACTTAGAGAGTTATGCCCCTTATTAAGTTTTCAAGTTATTAAAGGCTATGAGAAAAATATTTATTGCACGTATCGCCACCTTTTGATGTATAAAACCAAACGATACACATGTAGAGTCCACACCGTTAAGCAAGGGCCATAACTCTGGTTCATTAAGGCATTTTAAGTATTGCACCATATGTGAAAAATACATTTGCTTCGACAATTGTTGATGGATTAAATGGAAATTTAGCATCATTTTCCTTCAGGCAATATATATTGCCACTATGAATATGAAGAGGCCACGGCATGAAACAATGGCCATAATTCTAGTTCTTGAAGTCGATTTAAAGTATTGAATGCTATGAAATATATCTATGACACATTTCGTCAATTGTTCATGGATAAAAACGAGAGTTGGTAAAAAAAATATGTTCCTTTAGTACACTTTATCCATGTGATAATAGTGTCAGGGGTGGCTGCCCCATTGATCTTGCATTTTCTTATCAAACAATTTTTAATATGATCATAGTCCCCTTGGTAAATGGCATCTGTTGGGACACTTGATCTCTTGGTCAATAGCATCGTGGATGGCTGGCCCATTGGTACTTTTCCCGTTGGTCAATTGTATCAAGGGCACACATCATCTCTTTGTATTATATCTGAATTGCTTGCTTATTGGCGCATTGGTAAATGGCATCAGTTCTTACACTTGAACCAATTGAGAATAGTATCAAGGATGGCTGCCTCATTGACCAATAATCTTTTCCTGTTTGTCACAAATGTCAAGGACGTCTATATTCTCTCATTTCCTCTCCAAGTCTTTGCATATGACCATTACACCATATGTAAATTCTAAAGGAGCTTTCTCTGCTGGTCAGTAGTGTCAGGCATACACAAACTTTGTATTTCTCGCACAAATATCCATATTTCCGGTCATTTTGTTTTAAATGGACTTGTAACCCATCAATCATTGACATCATTTGCAGTTTCCTTACTGACACCCGCTGCATGTCACCTCGGTCAATAGCATAGTTCATGTGTTGGTCATTAGTGTCATGGATGATTGTATCATGTTTCAATAATACCAGGCGCCCTTTGCCCATATGCCCATGGCACCAGCTATGCTTGACATATTGACCAAGGGTGCTGTATCCGTTAGTCAATTATGTCTTTAACCCTTGCCACATCAGCCAAAAATGGCAGGACCCCGTGCTCCAGCTAGCCAGTGGCATCGCCTATGCTTACCACGTTGCTAAATTGAGTCAATGATACTTGAGTCAATAAAGCCAAGGAGCATGATAATTCCATTGGCCAATGGCACCAGTTATGCTTGTCCCATTGATCAATAGTTCTTGTTCTATTGGTTGTCAGTGGCACTTGCGTTTTTAGTCAGTAACTAAACTGCCTCATTGGTTAATAATTATAAGGACCATTACCCCATTGGTCAATGGAAGCAGTTATACCTACCTGCTTAACCAATGGTGCTTGATGTGCATTAGTTAATGTAAACGTGTTCACAGTTCCTCATCATCGAGGTGAGCGCTATGGCCCTTGTGCCAGTTATTTAGGGTTTCAGATTATGTGGGATTTGAGGGTATGTCGAAATTAAGGTGAAGCAAGAAATCACACACGGCAGCAGCAATTGTTTCTCCAACTGGATGGTGGCCACGATTTCTCACACAGGCAAACCATTGTAAATTTGCAATACCATGTAATAACTAATTCATTATCAAAATTTCGTCAATAAAATTTCAATTAACTCATAAAAATTAACGATTTGTAGACCAAGAGATTGTTTTTTAGGAATTACATTTTGAATGGCTGGAACAGTTATGGAGCCAGCCATTTCAGTGGTAAATTTAAAAAAGGTATTCTCTTGACCTACAATTGCACATATCTCAAGCTTACCACTGAAGCCGGATTTGTCCAACTTAGACATTAAAATTCTATGCCATGTATGTCTGATAAAGTTATTTTAGTTAAATACGTCATCTAATAGTATCCTTTAGCATCTGAAGATAGCGGTGCTATTCAACATAGTTATTTGTAATTCAATTAGAGAGTCTATCAAACGTGCCAAACTACAGAGATGGGTAATATGCTTCTGAATGGAACCAAATCTATTGAATTCATACAGAAGCACGTATACACAATATTTCTTGCCTACATATGCCATTACATGCATGCTGCTTAATATGCCAACACGCTGTGTGAAGACATGAATTGACCATGCGCATTTATGACTTCACTAGCCGCTATCCTGTGGATTAATATCAGTGCCATCTTGCCTCATATTTTCGCAAATGCCCCTACATCCACCATTAACTGGTGTACAGTTGAGTCCTAGTCCTCTTCAACAAAAGTGTGCCGTTCCGCAACACGTCATGCACTTGCATCACATAACCTCTTATACCGCCATATGATGCAGTTCCAATTCATGAGTGGGATCCTTTCCCCACAGAGACCTTCCTCCCCCAATTTCCCGGATTAATTTGAAGTTTGTCCACGCCTGTGCCTAATGGCACACACAGAGGAAATGATATTTGACAGCTGCTTGTGTTGGTATAGCCATTTTCTGGTGGAAACCTTCTTGCTAGTTGTAGCTACTGATCTAACTAACTCCTGAAATATGTAGTGGCTCAATGTATCCATGCTGTCAGAGAGCTTTGCCGTATAGCTTCAAATCAAAGCCTTAGCTCCTGCATCAATTATCTCCACGTCGGAGGAATCGATACCAGCAAGACCAATGGCTTGTTTGGGAAAGCATTCACTCTCCTGGATTCATTTCAATGCTGCGCCCTTTCCAAACTGGCCAAGTCGACGGGTATCGCAGCCTTGAATAATCTGAACAAAAATATTTTTTCAGATACGCCATCCACAAAAATCGTCATAACACTCTTGATGCTGATGTAGTCACTGAGCATATTGATAAAGGTGGAATTGTATCATCGGACACCCATCTTTAGACTGAATTAAACATTTAATGTCACTCTTGCTGCAACGTCAAGTACTCGAATTTTCTCTACATCGCCGTTTTGCTCTTTTGGCTCCTTGAAAATGTTATTGAGAATTGTCTCAACTTTTCATCAGAATTTGACATTTTCAACCCCGTTTATGTCTGTGATTATAATGGTGACCCCAAAGTGTTTTTGGAGCACTGCCTTATACCTAAACGAACACAGATTAAACACTGGGCCTAATGCATGCCATTTCTGTAATAAGGTCCTCGACTATAGCTTGATCTTCATCATTAGCCGCGATGTGTTCCATGATACCCAGAAAAGTAACTTTCTTTTCTGAATCTTTTGCTCTTCAAAGTCTCTGTTGTTTTGAACTATTGACATTGTCAATAGACAAAGAAGATTGTGTGGTATTTGCTTCTTATTTCTGAATCTTATGCTCCAAATATTATAAGATGGTAGTGTACGGCATCATCTGAATGCATGTCTTAAAAAGGACTAAACTAGACTTCACTTTTTCACACAATTGGTCAAACCAAGATATTCAGCACAGTATTTCCTACATCGTTTAGGAAATTGATTGTGTATGCACCTGTTTACTAAATATGCCATTTATCCTTGCACAGATTGCCCTGGCGAATGTCTGCTACATTCTGATGATGACGCTTATCGTAAAGCAGCTGATTTGTGCCGATAACAAATTTGCGACTTACCTGTTTTCGTCAGTTGCATTCATGGCTGGCCTAACTACGATTATTCAGAGCTATTTTGGAGTCAGGTAACTTTCCATATATAACGTATATAAGTAGCATACTGGATAAACAATTAATCCCAATACGATATGAAACAAAACATTACCCTACTGGTTGTCTCCAGGTCAGTTTTGTTAGCAATTCATACAAAAAGATCTACCAGGATCATCATAAACATGTAGAAGTGTCCAGCCGTCAAAATCGGCCAGCGATCGGAGATTGGCTGTTTATCCATTGTGGAATATTTCACATGTTACATTTTTATAAATCATCTCATTTGTGCCTCCCCTATGTAGTCCAGTCAACAGAAATGAAACCATGTAGAATCTGTTCAAATAGGGCTCCCAAGGTCATATATAAATTAAATGTAATATAATCTTTTGAGTGGAGCATGCTGAATTCAAGATAGCTGCCAGTATGGCCACTAGTCGACTATATTATGGCATATATCTCGAGAAAGGCTCATAATAGACCACATAAATGGCTTACTAGTAGATAGAAACATGCACCCAATCTACCGGAAGACGCACCTGCTAGCCACTCTAAGACGTCACAACCCAACAGTTGATACTGATGTTCGATGTGTGCAAACCATTTCTACATTCACCCACCACTAATTAGAACAGTAATGAAGACACTTTATTTTGTGTATTTAAGACTTAGAGAAATGATGTATAAAAATCAAATAAAATCGATCTGAGTAGAATATGTTGAATTCAAGATGGCTGACAAGATAGCCGCCAATCGTGTATAATATGGCATATATCTCGAGAATGGTTCATTGTGGACCTTATACATGGCTATACGAATAGATTGAAACATGGTTCTAATCTACAGAAAAAATGACGTCCTCTGCATCCCATGGCCACTCTATGACGTCACAAGCCAACATTTGACACTGAAGATCAATTTTTACAAGCTAGCTATACATCCACTGGCAGTGTGTAGTTCTCATTATCATCCAAGTCATCATGTGCCATTTTTTGCACGTGCTTCTGAATCCAGAACAAACGACGAATAATCAAGTCCATAACGACGACACCCAAAGTGCATAGTTCCACATCCCAACTTGCGCGTGCATTTCATTAATTCGAGTAGGGACTGCGGGGTAGGATCCAAGTCCAAGTATACTTGTGACCTTACTCCTTCAGGTACTTTCCAGACACATTCCTCGGCCACCAAGGTATTTCCCTTCCACTGTTGGATATGATGGAACACTCGGATGATATGGTACCTCATCGTCGCAGATGTTGGTTGAAACATGTTTGGGTGGGTGGCCTTTTTGCTGATAGTAGCAAGCTACTGAAGTCATCGTGTCAAGATGATCCTTCTGTGATGCTGTATGCGTTTCAAGCTGGTTGGCGTCGTCCCCAAACAAACAAACAATTCCTTGTCTTATTAAGAGAACAACTGGCCAGATGTGATTGCGAGGTAGCCTATGCCGTCACCGTACGCTAACGCATTAATTATGAAAGTGGCAGTGAATGCCTCAAGAGGCCGTGATGCCGTACTGGTTCGGAATGGCACCGACCTGGGTTTTTTCCTCACACATCTTTCCCGAGGAATCTAGCATGGCAACTACTTCCGTCCCGAACCAAAGAAGTTAACAGCTCATAAATCTATTAGTGTCAATCCAATCAGACACATACTAGGTAAGAATATCTAGATGAACGTTTTTGTACAAACCTCCCTCCGATGTGGTAAAAAGTTCAGCGTATTTGGAATAGGCAAAGCTGTCAGCCTGAGTCTCATCAGTGACATTGCGTTATTCAGTGTATGCACCAAAATATTCTTAAGTGCACACTCATCAACGGATGATGTCATAGCGGTTGGTGACACTGCCATGGTCATTTTGCATAAATGGCCGCAGAATGACAATCTTGACACGATAAGGCATCAGTTTCCATCAGCAAAAAGGCAATCTATCCAAGCATCTGGTACAATGAAGTACCACAGCCTCCGAATGCCCCATTAAATCCAACAGTGAAAGGGAAATACAATGAAGGCAGGGGAATTTGGCAGCAAAGTGTCTAAAGGATTAATGGCATGAGAACCCTGCCCCGTAGTCCCTTCTCGAACGCATGAGATGCACCAGGAAGCCAGGCTGTGGAACTATACACTGCAGGTGCAGTCGTCATGGAATTGATTGCTAGGCGGCTTATTCTGGATTCAGATACATTTGTCAAAACATGTCAAATCATGACTTGGATGATAATGAGACCTAAACACTGCCAGAAAAATGTAGAATTGGTTTGCAAGCCTCGAACTTCAGTTTCAACTATTGGAATGCGACGTCATAGATTGGCCATGCAGTGCAGAAGACAGTAAATTGGGGACATGTTTTTATCTACTCATAATACATTTATGTGTTCCAATATGAACAATTGTCGAGATCTATGCCATATTATATTCGATTAGCGGCCATATTGGCAGCCATCATGAATGTCACATGATCCATACAAAATAGGTTATTTGATTTGTCTACATTATCTCTTTTAGACCTAAACACATAAAATAATAGTGGTTTCGTTGCTGTTGCAATTAGTGGTGGGTGTATGTAGAAATGGTTTGCAAGCATCGAACTTCAGTGTCACCTGTTGTGTTGTGACGTCATAGGGCGGCCATGGGCTGCAGACGACATCATTTATTCGGTAGATTGGTAACACGTTTCTATTCACTCGTAATACATTTATGTGGTCTAAAATGAACCATTCTCGAGATGTAGCCCATATCATACTCGATTGCGGCCATATTGGTAGCCATCTTGAATTCAACATGTTCCACTCAAAAGATTTTGTTAGATTTTGTATACATAATTTCTAAGACCTAAATAGACAATATAAACGTGGTTTCATTACTGTTGCTATTAGTGGTGGGTCAAACCCTAATTTGACTGGACTAATGCGGCAGTTAAATTATTGGCTTTAACTGTCTAGCAGTTGCTAGTCAGCAGACGATAAATTCAATGGGCGATACCGCTGGGCATGCTGACTATTTTGACAACAATTTAGCAGAAAGTTGCTGGTTGCTTACAAATCACTTTCAGTCAAATTGCTGTCAAAATATTCAGAATATCCAGGGTTATACGACGTGAAAAAATGTTATCAGCAGAAACATAATAGTCAAACAGTTAAAGTCCGTCCGCGCGAACTGATGCATTTCATCTGCAATAGATCACATACCTTCGCAATCAGCCTATGGCTGCTTTATTCTGAATATGTCCTTACAGCCGTCTCGAATCCTCTGTTCTTAGCATTATAGTATAATGCTAAGAACAGCTTGGGAAGCATCCAGGTTAGATGGATCACACAACGCTTAGCTTGTATCACTCATTATACTCATATGTCTACCAAATTGTGCTGTAATTGTAGTGGGGATGCTTAACAAAAAAATTCGTGACACGCCGGACCAAAGCACAAAACTTATCATAGATGTTGACTAGGCAACATAAAATCATTATTCAAGGCAGTGCCCAAACTATGACACACGGATTAGTATTTTTTAAATGGCCGCCAACACCATTATTGGAAATAGTCTCTCTCACCATAACTTTGAATGTAATGGACTTGAAGAGGTGGAACCAGTGTGTTTGCCTTCTCGTTAAGGGTCCAGCTATGTAATGGTACTGGTTTCATGTTGCCCGATGATAGCTTTGACCATTGTCCAAGATGGCTGCTGCTGTCATTATACAAAATTACGTTACCCATCTTAAAATCGATACTAAACGATATAGAGCGGCAGCCTGCATCTTTATGCACTATTCCAATGTCAAGCTATTCGATAAATATGATTGTTATGGTGAAAAACAAATGAGCATAGACTAATTCAACCAATGTTATGATCTGGAAATATATATTCCAAAAACACAATGCCGGTTTTGGGGGCTGTCCTCTTATGTGTCACACAGACTGTCTTCCTACAGGACTGTTCTGCATAATTTACAAGAAGGCCGATCGCTGCTCTTCCAGCTATCTTGGGGTGTTAAAATGTCACTTCGGATGAGCTTTTCAGATACCAGTCCAAAATTTACTAAGACGACAGAATGGTAAACTATAGAGCTAAAATGAGAGAATGTGGATAGAAAGTCGAAAAGACAATTACAAGAAGACTTCAGTAAAAACTGTTGTTTGAGAAAAAGTGATAGAACGCTTCATAGGTGCTGCGCCTTGGACCTTGATAAGAGTATGAGACATATTGCCTACAAAACCTGTTAGTACGAATAGCTGGTGCTCACTAAATAGTTAGTGAAGTTCAATATCACTATAGCGGTTTAAGCCAGTTTAAGATTCGCAACACAGTTTTTTGTGCAATGAGCATGGAGATAGCCAATGCAACAATGCCGAGAAATAGGTTCAGTCTCATATATTTGACAATTCCATATATAGAAGGCATTATTGATGACGGAATATCGATCGGCAACCTTGCTGAGTTGCATACATTGTATGAAAATGGACTTGCTCTTCTTGGCGTTGATAAAACAGTGAATGCATCAAGGCGGGGTGATAAACTAAAATGGACTTGCTCTTCTTGGCGTTGATAAAACAGTGAATGCATCAAGGCGGGGTGATAAACTCCTTGCCCACTTCCGTGAGGAATGTCGAGAATAGAGAGATGCCAAAAACAACACACTCCTTGCTTTGAACATGGTCTACAACAGATCTGCAAGTCTGCAGTGGATACACGTGATTTCGATGAAGAAGTTATTTCTATGAACTGAGTTGCAAAATCAGTGTGAACAGAGATATTTGGCAGGTATTCTTCTAGGTCTCAGGCTCGTTTCCCGATGACTGCCAGTCTGGGTCATTTCCAACTATTCTCAAAGCAATTGGCTCAGGAAACCACCAAGGCACACAAAGGAGCGACCTCTTCCATTGTATGTGGTACTAAATATCCATACTATCACCAGTAGCCAAATGATGTTAATACGATTGTATGAACTGGGTCTCAGATCAGTTATGGACGACTTGTGGAAATATTTTACTGGTTCACTGCAGCTCTGTCAACCATTTCATCGGGGGAATTCCGTCTGTCCCGCTCTGTTGCATGTGGAATTCCTTTCTCTGCGTGTAATTGACACATTGATAATACATAAACTTGTCATCTACTGCGGCTGAAGGATGCTTCCATGTAACAGTACTGAGCCTCCTTCAGTTTTCCAGTACTAATGATTCTGGGAAAATCAGGTCTCCTACAAAAATTCCACCTGAAACCGCATTTGGAACATCATGGTTATGTGACAGTTGTTGCTGCAGTGTCCATGGCACGCGTATGCAATATGGGATGCGATACCTGATTTTCTTAGCAACATCGAAGAAACTATGAGACAAGAGATCAAATGGGTAAAACACAGTGTTGAAGCTATGTCCGGAGATATCCTTGGCAAGGACGAAAACATCGCATGGGCAGTTTAGCATGCATCTAATCAGCTAACCCTACTGATCCAAGTGGTAGGCCTGGAAGTGCAATGTTAACCACTTCTTTGAGAGATCTGCTATGGGTCGGATGATCAAGCACGGAATGACAATTGCAAAACATAAAACAGAAAGATATTAAATCCAGGACAAATACCAATAATAGATGCTGGTCATCCGCTGTTCACCTCTTGTATATATCCGCAATAGGCATGGCGAGAGACATTCGGTGAAACATCGCATGGCATTATGTTTGAAGACATTCACCTTGGAACGGCTTTGTTTGAATGTGCTTGGCGAGCTGCGATAGAAAAGTAGTCGAGGCAGATATTGCATCTGCAAGACTAGCCGCCTCTTTTCTTCATGCATCACATTTCAACCTGCCACGGTAATGGACAGCCCTGACCTTTACGAAGCTGCAACGTGATGCTTGGCAGAAGATGCAAGGACCACATGAATTGAACAATCATCCAGAAATGCGTTTTCTCATCTCTGTTCGGAACTTCTATCTCTCTCTACATCGGATGTACTAGAAATGCTTACACACTGGCCCTGTCTTTAATCACCACACCTACGCTCGCTGGGTCCCTGTGTATTTGAGAGACATAAACACCATTCCTGATGGCATCGGGATCAGCTAAAGTGGTGTTTTGTTTTCCTAGGGGGAAAAGAACGTGTTCTGCTATGCCATTTAACGAGTTGCATGGACAAAACTATCAAAATTATATAGATTCAGGTAGAGCTATAGTATTGATAGAGAACATAAAGGCGAGGAAGAGATTGATGGTTGCTGATTCTGAACAGGTTCAGTTACCACCAGAGTTTGAGGAGCAATATTATGGGCATGATCTTGATGGACATCAAAGTCACGAAGGTTTCATTCAAAATAGCAAACGTGCGATGCACAAGTCGGCAAATTCTGTGTGGTAATTGCGTCAATGGTTAATCCCATTAGCGAAGCATCACATGAGCTCATATCCCTTGATATGGCCGTGGCCTAGGCTCTAATAGATACCTTCCGCAACATGGAAAACATTGGGAAAGAAATGACAAAGAATATATCAAGAATGATTGGGTTAAAAGAAAGGTATCTATCCATGCTGCGACTAAAAGAAAGTGCATCATAATCTTCAGACAGCCCACTGGTAGAAGTAAATCAAAGACCAAGAGACACACATTCAATAATTATTACAACCTCTACAGCTAATTGTTCATATTATGTCAAGTGCGCGATGAAAACATTGAGGAGATGCACGAAAATCACCCATGACCACAATATCTGAGTGATCGTGACAATCTTTGGTGACCAAGCTGTAAGTTACCGCGACTGGATCGCTTGCACTGAACAACTAGAACCACCATCTAGCTTTGAGGACAAAATTGATGATGGTCTTGCAGTGGTGCATTCATTTCCACGAGGAAATGCCCCAACATTTGGTTTATACAGTAAGGAGATCTTCACCTGCTGGACCATTTGCCCACTTCAGAACTGTAAGCGCATCGATCTAGTACAAGATATTACATGGCTGATAGCCTGAATGAGGCCACACATGAGAAGACTTCCTCGCCGGCAAAGGAGCCCAATGCCGCTCTATATGACTACACGAATAAAGCAGGGTAGTTTGGTAAACTCACAGAAGATGTAGCAGCCTATTATTATCCACCAAACATATTTCATATAGCTTCTGGTCAATCAATTGTGGTAAAGACCATCAGTAAACAGATGCTAGAATCTAACCAGGAAGAGACGGATACGAGGATGTGTCTACACATGGCAGATGCTGCTCAAAACGGTGCAAGAATTATTGTAGACACAGACTATGTGGTCATTTTATTGGCATATACTTCCAGTTCCATCTGGGAAACGTGCACCATAATATTCAGCATTGGTTAGACTGTGGAAAGGACAAGAAACCTAAGCCATTACGTTATTTTCGCAAACAGCAAAACACTTTCAAAGTCGAGAAATTAATAAAGCTTAAAGACATTGGCAAACTGCAACTCTATTCAATCTTAAGATACTTCTATAGCACCAATTTACCAGCCCCTCTATCCGATCTCTTTACACGCAACACAGAAATACGTTCGTACAACACTAGCGCCAAACATAACTTGCATACACAATACGGCCGCACAGAAACATCCAGAAACAAAACACCAACACATGCCATACACTTCTGGAACTGCACTGACGAAGACACGCACACAAATTATCGCCCAAACATCATACAAACGAAATATTAAAAACACGATGATAGAAAATTATTAGAGCAATGCCGGCCACAATGACTATGCTATTATTCCGGGACATTGGCCAACACAATCTAGAATGACCAGTGCTACCAGAGTTAGATTACCAGGGCCACCACCACGGCTGTTAAATACTATAGTCATCAGGATTAGTCTCGTAATCGCAACAACATTATTGTTGCCACAATAATAACAATACTAATAATAATAATAAGAAGAAGAAGAAGAAGAAGAAGAAGAAGAAGAAGAAGGATAGCCATGAGATTTGGTAAATCTGCATAAAATAGTAAAGATTACGGGTATTTTAGCGACGTAGCCAATAATTATGTTATTCTTAGTTGATTTCATCATTGAATTATAACCACTTAGGTTTGCCGGTACGAATACTATCTATCACCAGGATTAAGACTATCTAGCAGAACAGATAAATGTTTGTAACTGTCTATAATGTCTCCTATATATTCATCGTTCGTAATGTTATGTCATGTACAGATGTTATATGTAAGGGGCCCGTCACCTCATAGACTCTGCCTTTGATTGGCCACCAATATGCATTTTATAAGTAATACTATAAATACGCAAATAAAATCTAGTTGAATTGAATTGAATTGAATTGAACAAGAACTTTCGCTGCTTTCTCATTAATTCTATTTGGGTTTAGCTTGGAGAAGACAAATCCTATGCCCTTCCATTCTCCTATTTCAGTACTGGGTAAGATACGACATCTCATTGTTTTGAAAACGCCAAGAAATTGTGTTGAGAAACATGGAGGTCGTTTCCGTCAGTGGTATGATAAAAGAGATTACAAATGTTATCTTCAATACCTTGAACAATTGCGGGAAAATTGTGTATCGTAGTGTATACTCATTCGAACGAATAAGCATAAATTCTCGACACTTTGAACTGCTAGATGATTTTCCTGCACTCTGTATGACAGTTTGTCATGTTCAAGGAATGTAAATCATCTACAGTGAGAAATGTTTCCGCGAAGGAGTCCAATGATGCAAACCCTGCCTCCAACATAGGCTGCATTAATCGAGCATACGAATCGAAGTATTTATCAGGCTAGCATTTGGCTGAGGTGCTTGATGCCTGATAAAAACCTGCCTACTCCAGAGAAATTTGACTGCGATAAACAGAACAGTCAACGACAAGGAATTTGAACAACACAACCAGAAGTCTCAGAAAACTGCAGGCAGCTGGTCATACATGTGTGGATGCAAGGCAAAACCCATTTGGACACGACCATGTAGAAGTAGAAGACTAATAAAAAAGGATATGAGTATCTCACAGAGTGTCCTTGAATTCTGCTTAAATCCTTGATGGGCACCTTTTTAGTGACTGACGGTCTTACAATATGGACAAATTTGATTGTAATCATCACAAACACAGTGCCACAGCATTGTTTGACCACGAAAAAGCGGGTATGGACAATGGTTATAACTTTCTAAATAATTTAGATATTGTCAAAAGGGAAATTTTATATAGTGACAGCTATTTTGGAATATTGTAAAATATTTCACCAGCCACCATATAACTAACACCAGTACATGACTTAGCCCTTAATTAGTGGGTATACACACTGGTTTCACCTCTTTAAGTCCATGACTTTCAAAGTTATGGTGAGAGAGGCTATTTCCGACTATGGCGGTGGCGGCTATGTTGAAAATTCCTAATCCGGGTGACAAAGGTTGGGCACTTCCTTGAATACTGATTGTATATTGCCTAAGTGAGGCTAGATAGGTTGGTTACGCTAAGGCATTCATGTAGTGTATTTAATTGACTATGCCTGTTAATACTATCGTCAAAATATGCATTCATGCTAGTTCACCCCATTTTCTTCTACCCGATAGCACCGTGGTATGCCAGTATACAGTATGTTAAAATATGTTTGGTTAAACATGAATATTCGCCATGTAATCACTACATCCATGATTAAAACTAATTATTTTGGTGAAATCTATTCTATTAAATATTTAGAAACTTATTTGAGTGAAATCGTACGTCCATGTGTTTGATGATTATAATGCATAATTCACGGTCATCTGTCAGGTGGCTTTGCTAGCGACAAATATTGGCATACAACTATTTATGTGTGGTGCTGTCGGATTATCCCCTACGCGTAATAAAACATGAAGACACGGTACATAATCAAGAAAAACCCATTGCGAGCATGACAGTAATTTAATACGCTGTGCATGCACACGTGACATACTGAGGGAATACATTTGTATCTGTCTTCTCTTTTATTATAGGATACCTATTTTCCAAGGTCCGACGCCAGTGTTCCTCTTGCCATATATTAACGCTGCTAATGATCCCAGGTGGGGATGTAACTTAGATACCGGTAAGGGTATAGTCTCGCTATGTGAATACACAATGGACCTTTCCAGTTTTAGCCATGCCCCGCCAATTTCTAGCTAAGCTTCACCCACACCTCACTCGTATTGGAATCGATCGATCCCTGGATTCCCTGACTATCAATATCCAGGAAACTATCCAGGTATGCTGTTTAATATTTTGAAACTAATCTGACTGGCAGCAACATCGCCCAGTCAATTCAACACTTTCTTAAATAGTCAAGCAATACAATTCGTACAACGTGTCAGACTATTAATCCTTTAAAACGGACTAAATCGAGTCATTCATAACGCCATGATTGTGACGTCATCTTACACGTCACGTGTTGATTATGACGTCATATGACGTCATATGATGTATGGATAACATGTAAAGGTCAATTTTCAACGCATATCCTCGATCGGTATCTCCGTCTATTCATTTGTCAACTCATACTTCCACAGTCGACAACAATGGTGATACGTCGTGTTATTTATTGAGATTGAATATGGATGGGCCATCTGGAGAGAATGCCTTCATATGCAATTTATATCAGCATTCTGAAAATGGCATTGATTCGATCTCTAATAACATAAATAAGGTCGAGGAAATGATTTTATTATCTGGTGAATGCAGATGAATGTTCGAATTGGAACCAATGCACAATCCAACGGAAATAGTTATGCGCTAATGTGTTCATATGCATCTAGCCACCGTTTGGCTTAGGTAACTATTGTTTTGATTGCGGAGACTGGCAGAGAAGCTTGAAACGAGAATTCAGTTACCCTGATACAGCTAGGTTAAAACGCATACCGACATCGGTAGTTCAATCAGAGTAGTGCGATTTCAAAATGAGTGGACTGGATTTGTTACTTGCAATCGAGGCCATTAAGATACCATTTGCTGTTCAATTCCTGGTAATTGTGATGATAATGAACTAACGGTAGTGAAAATCCTATTGATAAACACACAATTAACTGTTCGCTATAGATTTACACACTATGCAAAGTGTAATACAAAAAGAAGACCACCACAAGGAGATATGCTGCATAACGGTAAAATCTGGGCAGCTCCAAAGGCAGCTCTCGACAAACTCGATGCCTGCCACTGCAAACACCTACACACCATCACTGGACACCGATGGCCAGCCAGCATAATTTCCAATGATGCACTATACAAGGTGTGTAATGCATCGCCGCTGTCTATAAATATCGCCCAGAAAATATGGTCCACGTTTGGATATGTGCTAAGGATGTCAGAAGTAGACACCAGCTCGGAGAGCCTTAGAATTCTCCATACTCGGAGCCAGCAAATACAAAACCAGGAGAGGACGTCATTGCATAAATCTGTTAAGCGTGCTACGAGGTGACCAAGAAAGCATGACTCCGTACACTTAAGTCAGGAATGGACCTGAGGAAGCTAAGGATTTCGGCTGAGCACAAGACACAGTGGGCAAAAGGGCAAAAGTGAAGAAGGACTGATTGCAGCTGCAGGATGTTTCTACTACTACAGCCGCAGAATACAGTAATCGTACATACCACAAGCAGAATCGTTTATCAGTAAATCTTGCTAGCGATGGTATTCGTCGAAGCCAAATCGGTATATCTCAATTCTAGACATATAATTAGAGACGGAGTGTGCAGAAGTTGTTGATTTTATGATGACGAAAAGATTCCCATCTAAGGATTGCTTCGAGTAGCTCGGCTGATACATCACAGAGTCACAAACCTATTCACGAATCAATCTAAAATCGAGTTTACACGCATCTGCATGTTTGCCATAAAGGACCCGCACGATAAGGGTGTACCTTTCAGTGGGAATGAAGAATCGGATGGAGAAGATAATCTTGGGTTCACTCCTTTTCAGTTCGCCAAATATTGCAACATGTGAGGGTATCGCAACAGCAATTGCCTTCAAATGACAGAAAATCCTCCTGCTCAGAAAGCACTAGAATTCGCAACCGTGTTTTTGGCACGCAAAGAACTCCAGAACATCAACTTGTTAAGTAGGTTTTAAGTACGATACGGCATAGAAAGTTGTCGCAGAAAACGCAGTCAATTTATTTCTGGATGCTTCAACAGCAAATTGGCCTGTACGTTTCACAACTTCACTGTCACACATGGAAACTGATTGATACATGATTAAGAAACTCAAACCTCTGCCATGCATTCCACTTTCTAATTCATTATACCATATGCAATAGAAAGGTCCAACAATAACGAATAGAAGGGTATGGGTTGGTGCAGAGTGAACGTGGGGGCAGAATGTCAAATTTTGCAGAATTTAAACAATTTCGCAATGTTAGTTACCCATATGATTGCAAATTGTGAGGTGATGTTTACATTATGCTCCGCGCCAGGATGGGGAATGGAAGGGGTGGCGTGGGTGTGTCGGTGGACACGGCAAAGTAGGCGAAAGTGTGAGGATTTGCCAACTACCGCACGTTATTATTATTATTATTATTATTATTATTATTATTATTATTATTATTATTTACAGAGACAAGCAATATAACAATGATCGGTGATAATATAACTGAATCGCTGGGAGACGCTGCGCCGCCATGGCAAACAGAGTGGGCTAAAGTAGGGAATATTAATAGTGCATCGCCCTGCTTGGAAAACACAATTTCAGTTATCATATCACATTCACAACATTGTATTCCATCGTATAACGGCCACAATTATTGTATTACCGCTGTTGCGTGTTAGCGATAGCGTAACACTGCTGCTTGCAAAGACATTGCATTACTGTTAGAATTTTGTAGAACTATATATGTTGAAACATTTTAAGGAAAATGCCGACTATTTTAAAGTATCAATCACGAATAATTTCAAATCTGACCCTGTATATGTCCATACACGTCGGTTAGAATTCTTATCAATAAAGCGCTACTGCGATATACATGTATGTAAAAGGGTAAGAAAATTAGGAGAATCAATGTGAACTTTAGTTTATGACAGAGATAGAATCTCGACATTTCACATAGATTGCATCACACTCGTTTATAAAGACATCATTCCGAAACCGCTAAAGATTGTTCCCACTGATATCTGACTATACTCATGTAATTAATTTGATAGGCCATGTGAACCTTGTTGAGATTCTATATTCTCTGCACAATTGGTATTGCATTTCTAAAAGGGTAATGTTAGAATATTGGTTTTACATCCAGTCAGCTTGCTAAAATCTATGAAATTGAACCAAGTCTAACGATATCAAACTAATGCATGTGCACTATCTCACGAGTGTGTTTATATAGAACGCATGCGTGGAGGCATGTGCAGAATCTATCGATTTTGAAGTGAAAATTGCAAAGTATATTCGACAGCATGTTTATTAAATAGTAGATATACATTTCATAAAACGTGTCGGACAATTACTCATTTAAGACTGACTAAATCGTGTCATTCTGCCGTGCTGTAATCGATGTCATTAGTAGATTATTTAGGTCATGTGACGTCATATGATCTATGGATAAAATGGAAAGGTTAATTACCTGTATAGTTACCTGAAAATTGGGATTCTTTGGATTCAGTTTTCAAAATGATAATCATTTCTATTTATGTCGTGACATATAAAACAATTTGCTCCGTTGTATATCTTTCAAATGTATTATGAATACCGCATCGGTGTATCTGTTGCTCTTTCGAGAATGCATTTTGTGTCACCAGATGGTAAATTAATCCCGGTAACATTGAAAAAGAAAGATAATAATCGTGATACAGAACGATCTCATGTCTAGTCTGCACACTGGCAATAGTTTGTTGGCACTGATACAAGTTTGCACATTATGGCTATTATTGTATTATCTTTAACAGGGTGACACGATTTGTCATTTATTTGCCCAGGTAATGCTCACAAACTAACATGTCTCCGTTGGTTGATTTTGTGGACGGTATAGACGGATTGCGGGTGTACCGCATAGCGCTTTCCTAGATGTTACTGGCTGCGAGTGTTAATGGTAAAGCCTCGCAGGTTGCTATAGAGCGTATGTACGGTAACGTCACTTGGACGACTGGCTCCGTGAGACACATGTGCTGGCATATTAGGATGCTCCTGTGCTAAGCATTGGACCGGTTAGAGGCTGTGAAAGGAAAAGTCGGCATCACCACACGTGTATGCTAAAGCAGTGGACTGGGATGACTCACCATCTATAGCTGTATATTTTCAAAATGCATTATACGGATAATCTCAGGCCACGCCTTTAAACCGTGGGACACCAGACTAATTGTGATACCTCTGATTTCGCCACAGTTTCCGAGACTATCTTTAGATTCCTGATGCATCAAGGAATAAAGGAGATATCCTGGAAATCAGACAGATATTTCATCCATGATATAGAACTAGACCATCTTGACATTGCAGAGCAGTGTATCTTTAGAGACGGCTCGCGGTCTGATTCGCTCAGAGAATAGGGACAGATCACATGCTCCCTCTGGATTCTGTATCGGGAAACACGACGGAGCAATTGGTGGAAACATTGGCAATCTCCTTCACTCGTCGTTGCCTCTCTAAATCCAGGAGTATGAATGGGCACAAAAACCGGGGAACTTAACAATAATAGACTGAAATATAAACCAGCCTAGATATGGCATGAATGGGACCTGGCCTCAAAGACTCAATAGACGCCAGTCAAACAAATAACTTCTTCTATTGGAAACATAGACTGGGGGGGGGGAGGTGCGAGAGCTCAGGTGGTAACAAGTCGAGCTGGGCAATCGGCGATCCCATGATCAGGTTACTGGTTGGCCAGCTGGTGAGCACAGGAAACAGTCACTCTCCTTTACTCCTCAATGCCTCTCTCCACATAGTACAAATTGGTACCAGTGCAAAACTAGTGAAGTTACCAATAATATACTGAAATAAAACCAGCTTAGATATGGCATGAAAGGGACCTGTAAGCAGGGACTTGATATATGCCAACCAAATGAATACCTTCCATTTGGCCCGCACCTAGTTACGAGCAGGGAATATCCCTGGAGAGGGTGCCAAGACTGCACTGCTGAGCATACCAAGTTTGGCTACATACATTTGAACTTGGCCCAATCAGTGTCCTCGACATATCTGCAGGTGTACTCTGCATTCTAGCCACCTTTTAAACCAACTACTGGCGCGTAGATGGGTACATAATAACACTAAGTTGAATGTCTTGAACACCTGATCTACTAATGGTCTGCACTAAAATGGGGATCGTGATGAAGTAACTGAA
This sequence comes from Chaetoderma sp. LZ-2023a, assembly GCA_034401795.1. NCBI lineage: Eukaryota > Metazoa > Mollusca > Caudofoveata > Chaetodermatida > Chaetodermatidae > Chaetoderma > Chaetoderma sp. LZ-2023a. The sequence goes on from CM067369.1 coordinate 51,807,053, forward strand.
ATAAGTGGAAAATTTGCTGTAGAATCAAATCAAGAGGAACCATCACCCACCATCACCTCCCCCGCCCCGACACACACACCTCACACACACACACCGATCTGGGAGAGCTTAACCACGAATATCCATGACTCAACAACTGCTCTCCCCTCTGAAACAAGAAAATAACTCCTTCAGATATTGGCCGCGAACTTCAGCGACAGATCATTCTACCGGCACGTGTTGCAGCTTAACCACTTAACTAAATGCATCACCGTGATCTAGTGTGTACTTTAACTGTGTGATTGAAGGAAATTTCCCTTCCCACCAGGTTACTGTCTAAATCTGGTGTATATCAGAAGTAATAGAATGGGGAGTATTGATCGAAGGAGAATGAAGGAAATTTCAATTTCTCTTTCTCCGAGATCTAACAATACTCGCCATTCAATTACGGACCCGCCTCCCAGCCCCACGGAGGCAAGCCATGGGTATCTCTTGTTTGGTGGCTATGCAAACAATATGAGCTTCATGGCAAACGGATACTTGGCAGTTGGGAGCCGAGTACCCGGTGCCAGAAGCCAGTAAAGCTTACTAAGTCTATAGTCCTAGGGCCAGATATCCAGGATAGCTTGTATCGGAAGTAATAGAAGTAATAGAATGGTGAGTACAGACTGTGATACACAGTGTGGGTGACTCGGTCCCGCCTTGGGCGATTTATGTATGATACTACTTTCGAGTTGTCCAGCCGTATCAATATCGCTTTGCCCCTGACTTTTGGAAGAAACTTTTCCAACGCCAGTTCCACTGCCATCATTTCCAACAGATCGATATGCAGCTGGCTCTCTTGGAGAGTCCATGTGCCTGAGACCGTAGGAAATATCAATTTCCCTTTCTCCGAGATCCAACAATACTCACCATTCTATTACTTCTGATATACAGCTGGCCCTGACTAGGACTATAGACTTAGAAAGCTTTACCGACTCCTTGGAACCGAGTAATCGGCTCCCAACTGCCGAGTACCCGTCTACCATGAAGCTCATATTGTTTGCATAGCCACCAAACAAGCGAAACTCATGGCTTGCCTCCGTGGGGCTGGGAGGCTGGGTCGTAGTAAAATGGTGAGTATTGTTAGATCTCAGAGAAAGGCAAATTGATATTTCCTTCATTCTCCTTCGATCAATACTCACCATTCTATTACTTTTGATATACACCAGATTTGGTCAGTAACCTGGTGGGAAGGGGCAAGCCATAACTGCTAGATTTGCCCCTTGGAGAAAGAGGTAGACTTAAACTTGACTAATGGAGACGTAAAAGGATCATCAAGTTAATGGAACAGAATCACATTCGCATCACTGCCCCCCCCCACCCCACCCCCATTTTCTCTCCTAAGAAAAGGGAGAGAACTCACGAACATGCATCTCGCATGAAAACACAAATATGCCCAGAGGGTTAACTGCTCTTTGCATATATTATCCTGGGAATGAGCATGAATATATAAGATGAATGATCATGATATATAGACATAATACAAAACACTCAATCCTGAATGATATTTGGATTTCAGACCTGGAGCCTCCAGCCATTCCCTTGTCCGGCCATCAGTGACACAATCTGGTTGATATCCTCTCGCTCGACCATGTCTGCTTCTTAATTCTTTCTTACAAATGCCAAAAAAGGAAGAAGAGCAGTGTGGTCATATAGCTATCGTCTTAAACCAGCTAAAGCGAGTGGATTGGCGAAGTCTGACACATCCCTCATATAGTAATCCATGAAAGAGGACTCACAGTGCCATTGTGCAACAGCCATGATGTCTTTAAACGGAACACCATTGTAAAAAGGGCGGAAGAGGTGGCGATTCCTCTAACATCGTGCCCTTGCGCATTGCACCTGATGCCTAGTCGTAATCTCTCGACTACCCAACGAGAGATAGAATCCTCGGATGCGACGCCATAAGACTCCTTATGGCAGATCCACAGATGTCTGTCATTCGACCGTAACGAGTCTGTCCGTTTTGTACTTAGTCAAAGCACGGACTGGGCACCAGACACTGGCATCACAATCAAACCTACTTAGTTTCGGTATAGCGATCGGTTTGCCGGAATATCTCAAAGATTGAATCTTTGACATAAACTCTGCTCTTGGCAGTAGACGCAGACCCTCTCTGGAGACAACAAATCGGTCCCTCTCTGCTGAAAGTGCATGGATCACACTGCGCCTTCTAGCTGAGGAAGCTGCCAATAGAAAGATCGCCTTTAGAGTCAAATTCTTTAGACTAGCCGAACGCAACGGTTTGAAAGGGTGCTTGGCCAGTACAGTAAGCACTAAAGATAGACTCGAGGCTGGAATGACTACCGGTTGTCTCGGTCGGAGATTGCTCATTCCCTTCACCATCACACTCAACTGGGCCACCTCTGGACTATCCCTGTTGGCTAGACAAGGGATAACTAATGCAAAAGCTGACTTGTATCCAGCAATTGTGACAGGAGCTAGTCCTAAAAAGAACAGCTCACAGAGAAAGTCTGCTATTTGCTGAATAGTGGAATGAAAGGTATCAACACCCTTTTCTTCACACCAGTCTGCACATCCGTTAACCTTGTTGTTATATGACTTTACGGTTGACCTCCCTCTCGCAGCTGTGATGAAATCTACAGCATGTCGAAAAAAGCCCTCAGACGTGGAACGTTGTTTGACAACAACCACGCAGTCAATAACATTTCGGGATGCTCGTGTAGGAAGCGTACCTTGGCCTGGGAGATTATGTTCGGAATCTCGGGTAACTGCACTGGATTTTCCACCCGCAGATCTCGAAGATCCGTGACCACGCCCTGCTGGGCCAAATGGCGCAATAGCAGGACCAGGCACGGTTCCTCCCTGATCTTCAGAAATATCTTCGGTAGAAGAATGGTGGGTGGGTACGCGTAAGGGTGCATCCCTCTCCAGCTTAACACCAGAGCGTCTGTATCGATGGCATTAGGATCTGGAATCGGCAAGACATAAGTCATGATTTGAGCATTTTCCCTTGTGCCGAACAAGTCCACGTTGGGTTTGCTCCAATGCTCGAAGATCCTGTGAAGAACTGGAGGGTTGAGAGACCATTCTGTTGCCAGAATTCTCTGTCTGCGAGACAAAGCATCCACCAGAATGTTCAATCGCCCAGGAATATGACCTGCTTTCAAAACAACTGAGTAATTCCTGCACCATTGAATCAAGTGCCACACTTAGATGCATAGTGTTGGTGACTTGGTCTCGCCTTTGCGATTTCTGTATGATACTGCTGTCGAGTTGTCCGACGGTATCAATATCGCCTTGCCACTGACTTTTGGAAGAAACCTTTTCCAATGCCAGTTCCACTGCCATCATATCCAACAGATCGATATGCAGCTGGCTCTCTTGGAGAGTCCATGTGCCCGAGACCTGGTGTTCCCGCAGGTAGGCCCCCCCATCCCTCCAGCGATGCATCCGTGTACACGGAGAGCTGGGGGTGGGGTAGGTGCAGCGAAAACTCCTACTAGGAGATTCTGACGATTTTTCCCACCATACAAGATGCGACATTATTGGCTCCAAAACTGGCACCAGTTTTGACAGGGGTTCTATTCTCTGTTTCCACAGAGACATCAGATACAACTGGATAGGTCTTCGCATCCGAGCAGAGACCATCATGCCCAGCATCTGAAGAAACCGCCTCGCCTGAATGTGGTTTCCCAATCGAAACTCTTGAGGATGTCTAACAGAGACACCACTCTGGGCTCTGATGGGTAAACCCTGCCCTGGGATCGAATCGCATCCCTAAATAAACGAAATGTTTAGTGGGTGTCAACTCTCCTTGTTGACCATCCAGCCTAGATCTGAAAGCAACCTCAGAGTCAGAGCAGTATCCTGGCTGATGTGTCTGCTTTGATCAGCCAATCGTCTATGTAGGTGTGAAGCGCCACGTTCTCTTTTCTGAGAAACGCTGTCACCGCAAGGACCACTCTGATGAAAACCCGTGGAGCTGTCGACAGGCCGAATGGTAGGACTATAAACTCCCATACTTGATTCTGAAACGCAAATCACAGAAACCTGTGACAACTCCTCTTCATTTGAATGTGGAAATATGCATCTTTCAGATCGATCGATACACACCACATTCCCTTCCTCAATCCTGCCATTACCGACATCGGAGTTTCCATCTGAAACCGAGGCGTATGAATAAACCAATTTAATGGCCTGAGATTGAATACGGGTCTCCATCCCCCTGTGCTCTCGGGGACAAGGAACATGTTTGAATAGAAGCCTGGAGTGTTCCGGTTTGCTGGTTTTATTGCTCCCTTCAGAAGCAAACCTGACACCTCGTTTTGAATGGCTTCTAACCTGTCTGGTTCCCGTGGGACGGGTGTCCAGCCAGGTGCCAAAGACATATTCTGTGGTGGAAAGTCCCACCACTCTGGCATGTATCCTTGGGGATAACCACCCTAGGACCAGACTGTCTGACGTCACACCTCGCCAAGCCTCGACGAAATGCATGAGCCTTCCACCGACTATAGACGCCTCGACGCCTAATGTGGGTCTCTGGCTCGCGATCCGCCCCACCCCATCCCCACCCCCCTCTCTTGACAAGAGAGAGAGAGAGAGAACCATTTTGGTCTTGGCTTGGCCGGTCTAACTGGCACCGCTGTTCCTGTCGCACAGGTGTGGTCCAGGCAGATGGAAGGGAGCTCTCATACCCTCAGGTACGATCCGCTCCCTTCTTTCCGCCCTTTGAGGACGTACCCTTCCCCTTTTCATTGCCCTTCCCGCCTCTCGGGCGATCAGGAGCAACATTGGGGAGGGTAGGAGCCTCTACGACCTTCTTGGCTTTCTTCGCCAGAGGCGGCTGAGAAAACCCAGAAGAAGTTGAAGCAGCACCAGGCTTAGCTTTCGCGTTGCCTTTGGGCTTTTTCTGCTTCTTAGAAGGTTGCATGGTCAGCGGCTTAGCTACAGCCCCTAGTGCGTGTGCCTGACACACTAGCTCTAGCTGCAGGTTAACCGCCAACTGATTCTGCGCAATGCTGGCCGTGTCCTCTAAGATGGTCCATGCCTGGCCACCAAAGATGCTAGGGTCTGTCCGGGGCATCCCAATATGATGCTCCCTGACGGCCGTAGCTGGACGAATATGGTCAAGAACCATCTGCCTCCTGGACATGGTTACACGCGCCTGCACCCTTGCCAATGCGTCCATAGACAGCACTAGACCGTCATTGACGCACGACAGCGCCACAGGTGGCACAGGGTGGCCTGCCCCAGCTTCAGCCTACACCGACTGAAGAAGGCGATACGAATGGTTGACAACATTCATTGCTGCCATCACACCCTCATCACATAGGGACAGGACTTCATCATGGTGCCCCTGAGATGTGTCCACCAGTGCCGGGGCGGGGCCACCAGCTCCAGCACTCTGGACACACCATACCTGTCGTATTCCCCCCGTGGAATACGACACCTCGCCCGCACCTCCCTGGAGGCCGCAGGAAGCTTGCCCTTGGTCATAAGTTGCTTGCTATAAATAGCATCAAGTAGCTCAATAAACCTTGGATCCAGTCCAATAGACTCGATCCGGGCTGCGGGCAAGATCCCCGTCCTAATCGATGCCACCGATTGAGGGGGTGCATCCTCCTCGGCCGTGGTCGGAACCACAGACGGGTCTACCCTGGTTATCCAAGCCAGGGCCTCAGACCAGTCCGTCTCCGAGGAGGACACTCCTGTGAACACGTCACCTGTTGACATGTTCACGGCCCTACCAGCAACGGCCTCCTGGCTAGGAGCCATTACTGATATGCCAGGAACTCCGGTACCGTACGGTTCAGCCGCCACCCCATGGAACACACCAGTCCATGGAGTAGGCCCGCATGGAAAACCGTGTGGACCGGAACCATGGCCAAACACGGGCGCCAACGCACCTCATGTCTGACTGCCGGACCAGGCGAGATAGGTGAGTACCATGCCTGGGCGGGCACACCCGTCACCGTGTCGGTTGGCAGCAAACCAACCATCAATGGACCAGTGCCCGGTACCAGATTGGCCTCAACCACGGGCGGAGCCGCTGCCCTGGCTAGCATCAAGCCAGACAGATGGAGGGCGGTTCCGTCCAGGACGGAATCGACCTCTATGCTCGCCACCCACGGCATCACAGGCCACAGCAACCTCTCCTCCTCGGCCTCCTCATCTTCAGACCCCGAAGAGTCGTCACTAGATGAGGAAACCGTGGAGCCGTCCTGGCGGCTGGCTCCCATGCCTGACGGACCGGCCACCGCCACGGGACCACCCGGAGGTGGCCGCAGATAGACAGAACCCGTCAGGCCAGAGCCCGACGAGACTGCCATGGGGCCGTATGAGACGGCTCCCTCGGTGGCAAGTCCAGAACCCTGTCCAAGGACAGGGTCCGAATCAAACATGGGGAGAGACTGCCCTACAACTTTTGGCAGCAGGGACGACACCAGCGTGGCCAGAACACTACGCAACAAGCCTTGCATAGCCGGACCAAAGCACGCCAGCGGTACCATCTCCTCCACCTCCGGTTGTAGATGTGGAGCGCCCGCAAGGGCCAAAACGGACGCTCCATGATTTACTTTCGAACCCCCTGACCCCGCGTCAGACCCTGCCAAGTCCTTCTGGGCAAGGAACTTCAGCATCATGTCGACCAACCACACTGAGCACACATTACACCTATTGTCAAGGTTACATTTCGTACAGCGAAAACAGACATGGTCCTTGAACAGAACCCGAACGAATTTGTGACACTCGTCACATGATGGCGGGGCTGGCTTGGCCTATAAATAAGCAAAAACCTACAATAAGCAAGCGGAACGAAAGAGATGGAAGGCAGACAATTAATTTTCAAATATTTGACCATAAATTAACTGTAAACCCTCCCGCACCCCACCCCGCAACGTTACAGCAAGGATCGCATTGATTATGACGACAAGAACGAAGCGGGCAATAATATACCCATACACTGATCCTCAAGGATGTATAATGGAACCAGGAATCATATCGCATAGCATTCGGGGTATATTTACTAATAAATATAAATTATATTCCTAACGAAGGCCAAAACGATATGTGAAGAAACAACACAATGTAAACAAACTGCTGTAGCACACGGTAAAACCGCAGACCACACATCTAAATCAAGAATTTTGAAACCACTGATCATTGCAAACAGATCGTGATAACACGCAAAACATGAAAATTCCAAAGTTTTTCTGGTACCAATAAAGTACGCAGCACCCATTATCAGATGCGCGAATTAATGAAACATTTTCTTCACATAAAAAATCCGAGACAACACGGGTGTGATGTCACCTGCTCGGATCTTACGGAGAACGACGTCAGCCGATTTTCGTGTTTAAACACCGTAAAGCCAACACCTTATTTCATATCTGTCGATCGCCTTTTGGGGTTAAAGGAAGACGATAATCTGGCATATTTCGTTGTTAACACACGTCCCAGATTCGGGGTCAGAAATTGGAACCTGCGACACAGACGAAATTTTGAAGACCTAAGTCTTTTAACTATAAAATAACATGGAAATATACGACCTGGTTATCATCGGCTCCTTCCATGGTAATCCAATATAATCCTTAGAGAGCGCGCAAAGCTATCACAACTCACAGAAAAAGACTTTAAGACTCCAACTGCACGAAAAGCATGTAGTTCTTGTTGCTATGCAAACAAGTATGAGCTTCATGGCAAACGGATACTCGTCAGTTGGGAGCCGAGTACCCGGTTCCTGGAGCCGGTAAAGCTTACTAAGTCTAAAGTTCTAGGGCCAGCTATCCAGGATAGCTTGTATCAGAACTAATAGAAGTAATAGAATGGTAAGTATTGACCGAAGGAGAATAACTGTAACCGCTGCCCTGTGACTTTGTTATATTTTGCTCCTACATTGTTATCCATTAAATTTCGTACTCACTACTATATTTTTACTAAGGGATGCTTCAATTGTACTACCTGTGCTAGATCATGTTTGCTACAAATTGTACACATGCTAGGTAATCTCACTTTTGATATCCGCTAGCATTTATATTCTCCGAAATGTATAACTGCTTGGACCTATGCTTTTACTTTTATTTGTGTTCAGCATGGGATTCTATAATTTGTTAGCTTTATTCCATTCATAACTGACTTACCAACACTGTAAATAAACGCTTTCTTCCAGGTGGTTACTCCACTTTATGGCAGCAATATACCCATTTATAATACTACGTATTGTATCATATGTGCACCGCATTGTAAAGCCTTCTTCCCTTGCTCAACATTTAGTCACGTTCACACTTTCACTTACTACTTGAAACACAATCACCGCACTTGGCTAACTGGACAATTGATCACACAATGAGACCGGATAGGTAGGGATGAATAACGCCTATTTCCTGAACTGGCTGACAAGTTCAGCTCGCAGTTTTTGCAGGGATGCAAGGCAGCTTTTGAACGCCTCATAGAAGTGTGTTTCACTGGTTGCGCTAAGAGAGGCTCAATGCACTTTGCCTCACTTTACACAGTTTCGTACTCGTTCTGGCTCTGCTATTGCCGTAACCGCATTGCACCGATGCCGCGGATATGACACCAACCTCGCCAGCCACACGTTATTGCTCCCCTATATAATCCGACCTGCTTGCAAGTCGGGAGAAAACACCTATCTCTACATCTCCAGTAGATTGTTCGCCTGACTTGTAAGCAGGCAGGCTAAAAGTTAAGTAGGATAGTCGCATTGAGGGTGCACATTCCCTTTCAACTTGAACCTCAATGTGGCGACACAGGTAACTCTTGGCGTGTGAATAGTGAAATTTCAGACACAGCCTACGCCACTCTTTTCGCTTCATGCTAGCTGGATAACGTGCACGTGTAGGATACCCACGTTTATCAGCTTTTCATTGCATGTTGCTACACGCGAATCGTTGGTTAAACACAAAGTAATCATAGGTGGCTCTCGAGTGCAGAGAGCAATGGCACCGCCATGGACGATCACAATTTCCCCGTATTCTTCCTCTTTCTAAAGTGCCTTGCCATTCTGCCCCCTCGGCGAGCTCCTCTAATACGCTTTCACATGGCTTTCTTGCATTTAGAAAGGGTCTGCGCTAAATAGACCCTCTGTGTACTGTTTTGCATTCGTATCTATTCTGCTCCTCGCTATATATCGTCCAGCAGCGTCTGGCGCTAGGGAGAGATTTGTGGCGACCATTGGTAGATGCAACCTTCTTGGCCAGCAGGGGCCTTCTACTCTTTTGGCGTCTACTAAGTACTAGACTAATAATTTAGGATAGTGGTTAGACCTATAAGGGATAAAGCAGAGCATACACAAGCTGCTTGTTGGCACACAAACGCCTACAGCCAGCATTCTGGAGTCAGTGAAGGACCGCTATGACACATCAACAGACACATCTACGAAATTATTACCAACTATTCTTCATACATACATCCGACCAGGGAGGCTAGGAAAAATTTTCCTCACTCTTCTCTAGTGTTCTTCTCTTTTTTCCATTGGTCTCGAGCGGCTATGACTAACTCTCAATATTAAAATAATGCAAATTGAAGGTTGGTTATAAGCCAAGCACGCATATACGGTGTCCCGATGCCTTTATGTTTAACAAGAGGATTCAAACAAGGATAAATGACCTGTAAACATAATTATACTGCATGGCATCACTATTCCAAAACACACATCACTATGAGTGACTGCGTGCGTGCGTGCGGGCGCACGTGCGTGTGCGCGTGAACCTGTAAGTGCGTGGAAATGTGCCTATGTGTGCGTGAGCGCGTGGGTACGTGCGTGGGTGCATGTGGGGGGGGGGCTGTAAGTGTATGTAAAATGTATCTACATGTGTATATATTCGTGCGTGTGTGCGTGCGTGCGTGCGTGCGTGTGTAAAAGTAAGTCTGTCTAATCACAAACTGTAAAGTATGTGTTAATTAGTTATTGGAACGTCCACATAAAATAACAATTTGTTATCCACAATCTAGGTATGTTATGAAGACAATACGTGTACATGAAATACAAAACAGATTCGCGTACCCCAAGTGCATTAGACAGATTGTTAACTACTAATACCGTTCGTGATGATGGAGGTGGAAACTGCTGCTGTTATGAGATGCATTGTAATTAACCCCTTCATCCTTATCTCACGAACTGCTGCATATTTCGAGTCAGTTTGTGCGAAGGTTGTTGCTGCCTCATTGGAACCAAACTGCAACACGATTCGTACATAACACACGGAATGAAATGGGTTTAATCAACAGATCAAATTCATACAATATACCACAGAAAATAGCAATACAATAGATACAAATAATATCAACTAGTTATAATTTTACCAGCCTTTCCAATACTTCCAATAATCCACATATCTTCAAGTAACACTGATATACACGCATATATAATGCACACATACATAATCGGAGTTGACGTCTGAACTCCTTGAAGGTTGAAACTGATCTGCATATATTGCTTTCTTAGTGTATGCCCATGCTATAGGAGTGTAGTGGTTACCATACACGCAGCCAAACACATCCCAAGCGACGCACTTCCTCATACACAACATTGACAAAACTCAGTGGTAACTTAACAGCAAATACTACTCATTACAAAGGCATTAACACTCCCCTTGCCGTTATCACAAGCTGACATGCCTTAAGCATATCAGCCGTGGCTAGATTCCAGTAAAGAAATAAATGGCAACGCCATTGCGTGTGACATGTTAATCATTAAAGATGTGGTGATACTGAAATGGTATTGAAATACGGTCAGAACATAAGATATGACAGAATATTAAAGATATATATATATATATATATATATATATATATATATATATATATATATATATATATATATATATATATATATATATATATATCCCTCTCTCTCTCCCTCCCTCTCTCTCCATATCTATATATCTATCTCTCTCTCTCTCTCTCTCTCTCTCTCTCTCTCTTCTCTCTCTTTCTCTCTCTCTCTCTCTCTCTCTCTCTCTCTCCCTCTCTCCCTCTCCCTCTCTCCCCCCCCCCCAACTCTCTCTCTCTCTCTTTCTCTACCTCTCTCTCACTCTCTCTTTCTCCCTATCTCTCGATCCCTCCCTCTCTCTCTTCTCTCTCTCTCTCTCTCTCTCTCTCCCTCTCCTTCTCCATCTGGCTCTCTCTCTCTTCCTCTCTCTCTCCCTCCCTCCCTCCATCCCTCCCCATCTCTCTATCTCTCTTTCTCTCTCTTTCTCTCTCTCTCTCCCTCTCCCCTTCTCTCCCCCCTCTCTCTCTCTCTCTCTCTCTCTCTCTTTCTCTCACTCTCTCTCCCTCTCGCTCTCTATCTCTCTATCCCTCTCTCTCTCTTCTCTCCCTCTCTCTCTCTCTCCCTATCTCCCTCTCTCTCCCTCTCTCTCTCTCTTTCTCTCCCTCACTCTCCCTCTCTCTCTCTCCCTATCTCTCTATCCCTCCCTCTCTCTCTCTTCTCTCTCTCCCTCTCTCGCTCTCCTTCATCCCTCTGGCTCTCTCCCCAATCCCTCACTCTCTCTCTCTGTCTGTATGTCTGTCTGTCTGTCTGTCTGTATGTCTGTCTCTCTCTCTCTCTCTCTCTATCTCTCTCTCTCTCTGTCTCTCTGTCCTCTCCCTCTCTCTCCCTCTCTCTCTCTCTCTCTCCCTATATCTATATCCGTCCCTCTCTCCCTCTCCCTCCCTCTCTCTCTCTCTTTCTCTCTCTCTCTCTCTCTCTCTCTTCCTCTCTCTTTCTCCCTATCTCTCTATCCCTCCCTCTCGCCCTCTCTTCTCTCTCCCCCTCTCTCCCTCCCTCTCCTTCTCCCTCTTGCTCTCTCTCCCTCTCCCTCTCTATCTTTCTCTCCCTCTCTCCCTCTCTATCCCCCCTCTCTCTCTCTCTCTCCCTCCCTCCATCCCTCCCTCCCTCCCTCCCTCCCTCCATCCTCCCCCTCCCTCCCTCCCCCCTTCCTCTCTCTCTCCCCCTCTCTCTCTCCCTCTCTCTCTCCCTCCCTCTCTCCCTCTCTCCATCCCTCTCTCTCTCCCTCTCTCCCTCTTTCCATCTCTTCTATCTCTCTCCATCTCTCTCCCTCTCTCTCCCCTTTCTTTCTCTCTCTCTCTCTCTCTCTCCCTCTCCCTCCGTCTCTCTCTCTCCCTCTTCCTCTCGCTCCCTCTCCCTCTCCCTCTCGCTCCCTCTCCCTCTCTCTCGCGCTCAAACCGGCTGTGCCCATTGTGGGTAACTTTAGATAAAGTAATACGAAGTCTATTAAATAGAATATAGTGATGCATGATCAATTACAATATCTACTGTAAAAAAGACTATATCCCTTAAATAGATGCTGTTCTCTGACTATGACAAACATTGTTTCCTTTCGGAGATGTGATGATAGTCATATATACATTAACAATACATTGTCATCACGTGGGACATTTTCTGAATGCTGGCGAATTGTAATGAGTGAAGACTTAATGTTCAAATTTATTCAAGCAACTTATGACTTTCATATTGAAAATGGCCATTCGCAGAGTTAGCGATAACTATTGTTGAAAATATCAAATTAGAATGATTGGCTCGGCTATCGAGCCAGTCATTTTAGCGGGAAGATTTACAAAATAGTCTTCTCTTGGTCTGCAAATGTACATTTCACAAGACCACTACCGAACCTGTTTTAGCCAACTTGAATGTGTCTTTTATTAGATTGCAGGTGCCATGATGGTATCCCAGTGTGTACAGATGCTTATGGGTGCAACTGGTCTAATATTTGCCATCAGTCGTATCATCCGCCCCGTAAGCATCTGCGTGGTCTTCATTCTCATCGGATTTTACTGTCAAAGTCTAATCTCTGATTTCACCAAAGTGCACTGGGGCCTATCAATACTGTAAGTATCAATACCGAACATTACAGGCAAAGATCAGTACTCTAAAGAATATCATGAGTGAAAACCCACTCCATATTTTGAAAGCAAACGTTCATGTTATCAATACTGTTAAACATCTACTTACACAACGACATTAGCAATAATGTTTTGACAACCAACAAAGACATTTGTTGGTCAGTAGATATTTTATTGTTACGAAATTGCCTATTACAGGTCTAGGGGTACCACAACTCCATAACAACAAACAAGATTAACCCTCCTGAGACCGGTGATCTTATAAAAACCCTCCAATACGAGTCAATATATCCTTATAGATACCCCATGCCCATCTAAACAGAAAGTACCATATTTCATCAAAACATTTTTGACGTAAATATACTATTTTGTATTCAGTAAATGATTTAACGGGAAGCTAAATTACACTCCAATTTGGACAAACACTCTGAAGAACTGTTACCGCTGAAATTTTGACGATAAGCATCTGCAACACAATTTTAAGAATAATATCTCTTACCAGATTTGTAGAGTCATCGTCAGAATTCAATATTGTATCACACAAAGTTCATACTTCACCAAATTTTCCAAAGTGCTCATTGTAGGAGTAGTATCATTTACGACTATAAAAAGAACAATAATAAAGTGAATGACATTTATTAAAACATATACTTTCGCACAGTGGATGAAGATGAAGATGGATTAGATGAATCACAGATACAATTAATGTTGTGCATAAGCCCTATTTAATCTACGGTTTAATATTACCTACTGCTTAAATTTCCATTAAACGAAAATGTTGTTAGGACTCTTATTAGAATAAATCGATTTATCTTGTAAACCTATATGCTATTATCAAGTGGCGTGCTTGATAAAAATGGAAGCGTATTACTTTATGACAACAATGATAATTGAATCTAATTTAATAATTGATTAGACGTCTTGAATTCTAATTTAAAAGTTACTCCAGTTTCAATCTAGGAACGTAAATGTTGCATACTTTGAGGGTAACTATTAGAAATATAAATTAAGCTTGTGAACCTAAATGATAACAAGGTTAGTACTTGATAAATGGGTTCATACTGAGGTAGGAAGCAATTGTACTAAATCCATAATAGTTGATTTGACGTCTAGGATTTTAGCTTGCAGTCAAAAACTGGTTCCCTATTTAAACTAAAATCCCCCTAGGATAATAATATATAAAAATATTATTCTGATAATAGAAGCAATTTATAAACGTGATATATATTATATTATTCTGCAACTACTCCGAAAAAAAATCCCAAAATTCTTGATTCATACCTGAAAGTCTGTCCTAAACGAATGACGAGGTGCACCTGCAAATGCCGAATCTACCGAATGATCGCAATCCTAAATGTCAAAGACGACGTGTAGATGACGATGTAGTTCCCAGATACGGGCGTTTTTCAGCGATGCTGTTCCGACAATAATGACTAGTCCATATTATACTGATGACGTAACATGACTCCATTGTATTGACAGAATCCGTCTGTGACGCAGTCACATATGGTAATCCTATGAAGAGGGTTAGCGATGATCTACTAATAGATAGATCTGAAAAGAGACTAGTAAAATACTGTTAATAGATAGATAAATTATCAATATTATTTCACTGATAATAAAGGGAGGTTATCACCTAAGTGTCCCTATTCCTGTCAAAAGTTATCTCCCTTGGATCAAATTAAACTTTACTCTGAGGATCCTCAATACAGAATAAGCTGTTGTATAAATCTTGCTACATATAGTTCTCATAGCAACAATAATAACTGCCGCAAATACCCGTAGCGAAGAAAGGTGTTAGTTGAAATATTTTCACTCATGTTGATACGTACTTGGTTCATTTCTGTTAACATAATTGAGGTTTCCTTCCGAGCTAACACAGTTAGTTCCCTATGCATTCTATCGGCTGCAGCGACAAGGTTTGTGTACTCACATACTGCATTCGACAGTCCGTCGAAGAGTCACAGATACGATGATAAACTGACGATCAAGATACACGACGAACACGGCTTCCCTGCTGTCGGGCTACCAGACGACGACCCATTATGAAGAATTGCACTCTATCTGCCTTCCATATTTTCTTTCAAAATCTTATTTCCGTCAACCAAAGCAATACAAGTTTCATAAAGCTGTCCTATCGTTCTGGTATCTCATCAGAAAATACCCACGAAACCTCGTTTCTCCCAACTCGCCTAACTTGATCACGTGACATGTCAGAAATAACCACATTTGCATTTTTTACGTGCGAACTAAGACTCTACACAGGGGTGAATAATGAATATGATATCTTGACCAGCATAGACTATGTATCCTTAATTAGATCATTAAATCGTAGCATCTTTAGTATTGTAGACGTATATAAATTATATGATTTTATTTAACATTTAATCCAGGAAAAACGACGATGACTTAATTAACAACAAAGATAAAAATAGTGCATAATGCGTATTGTCAAAACTCATCTTACTACACCACACTCGCGAACCTCCCATGTATAAAAACGCTAAGCTAACGCATACCGGGTGATAGACAGTTACCAAGGAAACCGACATGCACGTTAGATATACTGTAGCGTAATTTAATGACGATACCCATTTCATTTCTGGTGACCGAGAAAGAGATATATGACATGAGATAGGGTGGGGGCGTAAAGTAAGTTCGGGCCCATAGGCGAAAATAAACACCACATCCCAAGGCCCTTGCATGTAACATTATTAATCATTTTTTTTATTAAGCGAATCATAAAACGCATGTATGCTTACCCTCGCCGTGTGGGTTCCAATCTGTGCTCACCCCTTGCAGTCCAGCTAATCTCCTGGTTCTGGGAGGTATTGATTTGGCAGATGGACCCATTCTAAAGACCTACCTGAGGAATAACACTTTATGTGTGCTCCTGAAGATAGAAAACAGGGTGTAAGTAGAGAGGATAAATCACCAGTTCCTTGGAATTGATCTAATTCTTTGTATTGTCATACTTTGCCATTAACATGGAATAGCATCAACTGTTTTCATGGAATTCGTCTTGCGTATTAGGCAGGTAGAATCGTCTAATTGGAGAAAGATGTTCTGTGAGGTGTTCCGTGACTTACAACGTTGCTGAAAAGATTCCTTAGTGTAATCAACATCCAGTAGCAGAATATGGCATTGTTAAATAGTATTTACGCGTATCAAACTGTTTCGGAAAATAGCTATGAACACATATGATTGCACGGAGGCGCATGACGAATATGGGCTGGTGCGTTTACTTAGTTTGCCATTGTCAACTCGTATTTGAAAGACTGAGAATTTACTTAGATATGATAGAAATCTTGTATCATGCGAGAGACTTTCTAATTGAGCATTATGTCTCATTGACTCATGCACAGTATCTTCGTATGCATGTTGGAAATCTTTATATTAATTTTAAGTGGCATATACTCTGATCGGAGTATTGATTAGTTAGACCGTCAAAACATAGTCGGTCCCAGTATATCGTATGGTGTCAAAAATAATGATAAACAGGACGTTGAAAGCTTTTAGTAAAATGAGTTTACTCAATTAGTGCTGGTCTGCAAGTTTGGTACCTCCAGCCTTCCGATTATTACACCTAACCTGTATTATTCCTTTAAACCCGAAAGGCCAATGATCCAATTCCTTAACGATTTAATACATGTTTTGTTTGGTAATTCCAAACTAATGCCTATGGCAGCAACAGGTCCTGTCAAATCAATCTTAAAATTTTCAAGAGCATGAAATTACGATTCTGTAAGTCTTACAATTTAATCATCATAATAGGGTTAAGAGACGAAATTCGTACCTGCAGTGAAGAGGATTCGGTAGCTATTGATGTTCTCGGTGTTAATAGTGCATCTGTATATACTATGCAATGTGTTTTATTTTAGCTCCATTGCAATTATGATCTTTTTCTCGCAATACATTCACTGGATCCAAGTGCCTCTGCCAACCTGGAGGCCTACGCTAGGATTCGCCTGGACAAAGATGCCATTGTTCGAGCTATTCCCAGTAAGTGCATGCAGCATCAGGCATGGCATTATATGAATATACTTTTTTCCATAATACATACAACGAAAACGGGACTAAAGGTAGATTCGTGCATGGACTTACACGTTGATCCGGGTACTGGGTGTTCACCTTTAACTTTATGAATGGAATCAGTGCTCTTGCAGATGCGTGCCCATCATCTGTACAAATCCAGTTACAGCCTTCCCAGAGTCCCATTTTCAAGGTGGTTATCCGAGTAAGCTATTGATTATTTTGAAACTAATTTGATAGGGTGCTGGCGCCGAGTTAAATTGGATTAAAAATATTCAACAGAATGCTAATTAAATAGTAAAGCTGTACACATTACTTGACAGACTACTCAATGTTCATTATGAAGCTAGATATGTCATTCATTATGCATTTTGATTGTGACGTCAGCCTACATGTGGCGTAATTGAGTATGACGTTATAAGCGTGAGTGACAGATCGGATTAATCCATTGAGATAATAACTCTGGGTTCCTGCTGCTGTAATATACAGAGATGCTAATTCCCTGATCTAGATGTCAACTAAGGCTGCGCGGTATGACCTAATGTCAAAGCGGTCACGATGTCAATTTTCAAACCGGTTTGAACCGTATATCGGTGTTATGGGGTGGGCGGGGCCAAGGATGAATGGGTATAATTATTGTACGCCAATGCAATATTTTTTAGATAAACATACAGTAAGTATACGCGTGTTGTCCGGAACTCTTGGCCCAAAATGCGTGCTCACGAGTTTTAATTCCTTTTAAGCAATACGGTATATGCCTATAACATTCATTTCTGATTACGCCAGTAATTGTTATATGTTACAATAATATGTGTCCATTTGCAATTGATTAATTATAATGCACGAGATTTCTCGTTTGTTTAATCATCACGAGTCGAACAATGACATACTTAAATTTTGTTAATCAGTTAATTAATGCGCTATTATTTTAGAGTGCTTGTTGAAAACTGTTGTTGTCACAGACAACAACAACTTTCAATCAATTACTCTTATTTTAATGTTTTGATGACAAGTGGTCATCTTAGTCGTATCGTTTACATTGCTTAGACCGGTAGTGGTGATTTTGCCTCGTTACAATGGGCGGGGTGGGGCGTGGTTAGCGCATACGCCTATTGAATTAAGCCCAATACCGGTATTAGGTTTAATGAGTAAAGGGCAAAACAGACAGGACACGGGCGTCACGCCGGCGTCGGTGCGTCAGATTTGAAACATATGAGATTAAGAGGGACAAAACACACTAACGAGGGTAGCAGGCGGGCAGCAGGCGGGCAGGCAGCGCGCGGGCGTCTTGAATCGCTCATGGGGCGATTTTTAACGCTTGCGGCTAGGTGCCGCGACGGAGAATTCCCATTTCCTGGAATTTGCACGTACGTACGTACGCACCTACAGCAGCAGCAGCAGTTAAATAAAACATTGATACATATCTAAGTGGTAGCTAGTTGTAGTTGTGATGTTATAAATGCCACATATATAGAGAATCTGAAAGGAGGTCACTTTTCATATCATTATTATGGACCGAGTTGAAAATTATCAATTTGCACGAGGTTTAGCGTGTGCAAAATTGATAATTTTAAACGAGGTTCATAATAGTGATATGAAAAGTGACCTCGTTTCAGATTCTCTGTATATGTGGCATTTATAAGAGCACAACTACAACTAGCTACCACTTAGATATGTATCAATGTTTTATTTAGTGATATGAAAAGTGACCTCGTTAGAGATTTTATTTATCATATAAACTGTAATTTTGAAATATTTGTCAATAGTTGCTGATGTGACTTTTATCTGATTTCTCATTGTTGATTTTCGTGAAATCGATACCGCCGCTATAACGCACCACTACTTGATAACAGATACCGAATGCTCAGCAAAATATAGTGACAAAAACAAAATCTGGCAATGTCAGCCGTAAATTACACTCTTCTTCTAAGACTATCGCAGAGCCATGGCCATCAATCGTTACTTCACAGTACCGCGTAGTAATCCCTACGCGTGACGCTCACGGCAATCGATATTTTAATTGGCCAATTTAAATGGGTTTGCGCACCCAACAGCCAATGAAAATACTCCGTTGAATATGGCACGTGGGCTCATATCGAGAAAATTGGAACTGGCTAGAAGGCTTGTTTATATGATAAAAACGTGTATGTGTTTGTTGACGTTATACAGTTCATCTAAAAAAGTAACTTAAAACGTCTTCATAGGAAGATAAAGTACAATGTTCTGCTGAATATGTTGAACATAATTAAACTGTCCTGCAATCCAACCATGTTCAAAACAGACAACAGAGCATGTCTTACGTCTAGTTCTAAATTGTACTAACTAACAAATTTCTGTTTTTGTTTTGCAAATAAGTCTGCTGAATGTAAATATTAATAGAGATCTATAATAGCAGTTGCAATCATCACGTTATGGCTGGAAGTGGTGGTGGTGTTAGTGTCGTGTGGTAGTTGTGGTGGTGGTGGTAGTTGTGGTAGTGGTGTGGTGGTGATGGTAGTAGTGGCGGTGATGTGGTGCGTATATATCTTTGCTTAGTCACCCAGGAGGTCCCAGCGCATTTCTCCATAAGAGATAAGCCTCTTTACGGGCCGATATGCAACCAGTTTTTTAACCGCCTTTGCCAACAAATGACTACGTTGGGATCACGATCCGTGCGGCTTGTGTCATGAACTAGTTATTCTTAGACAGATTGCATCTCGTACTGTGTTGTACTGGTTCATAAACGTAATCAGATATGGCAAGGGTTTAAAGACACAGATCGGTTACGGGCTTAGCTACCTCGTACTACTGTCTGCGTCATTGTGCCATTATGGCGGTACGACACTGCTACAACTTAAGCTTGCACAGACATAGGAACTGACATAGTATGTGCCAGTGTCGGTAAAATATAGATTTGTTTATGTGGATCTCCATTCCGCGATTATTTTACTTATCCCGACACACTTAGTCACCAACAACTAAAGAGGGATACGTTTTGATAGCGTGATCATGTGCGATATGAATGCGCTTGTCGCTATGTCACGGTATGTGAGACAGAACATGAATATTGTCTCAACTGGTCATGCGTTATACCAGACCCTGAAAATGGCAATTTGTCAATTAATTCCCTACACAAACAATGCCAAAGATGGCATTCCTTGGCGAGGTATGTGAGCGTAGCGATTCTAAATGGCATGCTAGATTTACTAATGGCTTTGTTGAAGCCCGTTGACTATAAGAACTACTACCGTAATGTACCTGTATTAGCTTTCTATTATTGACAATAGACGTGTGCCACTTACTGTCGAGGCTAACTGCCTTAAGCCCCGATGTGTTAGTGGGCTAACATATTAATCAGCAGATTATCTATGGTGTCAGAAAGATGCTTCTTTATTGGCTGAATCTAAATCGGGCTGAAACAGTTGTAACCAATGGTAACAACGCCTTCCAGAAGAATTACTATCAAAATGTCCACCCAGGTGTT
This sequence comes from Chaetoderma sp. LZ-2023a, assembly GCA_034401795.1. Lineage (NCBI taxonomy): Eukaryota > Metazoa > Mollusca > Caudofoveata > Chaetodermatida > Chaetodermatidae > Chaetoderma > Chaetoderma sp. LZ-2023a. The sequence goes on from CM067369.1 coordinate 51,827,394, forward strand.
TCTATGGTGTATTGTAATCACAGCTGTATGATGGCCAGCATAGCATGTGTTATTTGCGTTGTTATACCATGCACAAAACATAAATGAAGATTAGGAAACATTGCCAATTGAAATCTGGTATTTATTCACAAAGACACAAATCCCATTCACTTGTATATGACCTAAGTTTCCTAAATCAAGGCTTCATTTCTGGAATTGAACTCCCGCCAATAAAAAAATTGATCTGACTGTAAAGAGCAAATTTGGAGGGACTCTCTGTTTATACACTCACGATTGCACGAGGAGTTGTAGAGATTAAATGTTCCCTTGAGATACAGGGGCACATAGTATATAATTACGAGTTTCTACATGATCCAATGGTCGACCCCAGACAATGCCAACACTTTTTTTTTCTTCGTGCGGTACATGTAAATTAGAGAATCTCAATATATTTAGTAACCCTTCCAGGTATTGTTTGCTGTGATGGTCTGTTGGGTGTTGTCCGCCATCATAACAGCAGCTGGCGGCTTCCCGGATGATGAGACTGACATCCGGTACCAGGCCCGCACGGATATACATAGCCAGGCCATTGCTGATGCGCCTGTCTTCATATTCCCACATCCAGGTATGGCTTGCTTGATGCGCGTGTTGATGCATATAGTATTATTTCAGCAGAGAGAGAAATCAACTAAATGGATTCGTAACTTTTCTCAAATCTTGCGTTTAATTGATGAATCCGAGCTTTCCATCAATTATATGACGTCATAATCAATTGCGGCACGTGTAGTATGACGTCACAACCACAATTGACAGAAAATATCCCTCATGAACCTCGAGTAGTTCGACAGTTGTACGACCTTGTATGTCTTTACTTTTTAATAAACATTCTGCCGAATATGTTGAAACTAATTTGACTGCAGCAACTGCCAGCCCCCAGTCAGATTTGTTTCAAAATATAACAGGTTAGCTGTATAGTTACTATGAAATTTGGATCCTGGTAGTTCAAATATATAAATCGGTCCCACTACACGCAAGGCATGGGCGGAGCTTAGCTAGAGATGGGCGGGGAATCGCCAAAAGTAGACTCATCCATGTATATACTTCATGATAACGCGTCCAATGTCTTTACGTGCAGATCTCTCCCTCTCTCCCTCTCTCCCACCCTCTCTCCCTCCCTTCCTCTCCCCCTCCCTCTCTCCCTCTCTCCCATCCCTCCCTCCCTCCCTCCCTCTCCCTCCCTCTCTCCCTCCCTTCCGCCCAATCCAACCTCTCTCTCTCCCTCCCTCCCTCCTCTCCCTCCCTCCCTCCCACTCCCTCCCTCTCTCCCTCCCTTCCGCCCAATCCAATGCCTCTCTCTCTCTCTCTCTCTCTCTCTCTCTCTCTCTCTCTCTATATATATATATATATATATATATATATATATATATATATTATTGTTATTATTATTATTAATATTATTATTATAAGTATCGCGTAGATTTCAATGAAAGTTGTCACTGCGTAAACTATCTATAGTGTTCATATAAAGTACAGTTTATCTCACGATACGCATGACCTTGTCTGTACTGAGGCTTTTATATCACGTTCTCAAAAATGAATGAACGTATATGCAGGCAGTCATATAAGATTAGCTACAATTTTACATCCTATACATTCAATGTGATCAATGTGGTCACTTCAAATGGGCAATTCTAAGTGTTTTCACCAACACATTTCAGTCGAATTGTTTTCAAAATATCCAGCCGTTCAAGAAGTTTTACTTATTGAAATTATTGTATGGTGACTTGCAGCAGCGAGACAGTTAAATATCCACTCCTGAATAATGGCTAATAAGCATATATAACCAGGAACCTAATGAAGACGACCTGATACAATGCGTATATTACGGATACAATGCGTATATCGTAAAAAGTGTTCGCTCCCACCTTCATACATGGAACAGTAAAGTATTTAATCAGCCCGCAATACAGCATATGCACACATACATTCTCAGATGGTAGTAATAACAGCCACAGCGCTGTACTGAGGGTGCGCAGACGTTGACAACAGGGGGAGACCACTCTGTTAATTCTGACCGGAATGAAAAATCGGATTGGTACTATTATCCATTTATATACAACTTGTATGTCCATCTCTGACTTGGAGTGTGCAGTATGTCCCGTGTGTCCTGATACGTGGTCCATCGTGTGTTCCTGTATATATCTTTGAATAGGTTCTGTATGTGTCCAGTCCTCTGTACAATAACACCCCATGCATTTGGTCCAGGAGTTAAAACGGGTGGTCCGGCTGACGGGTCTGTATGGGGGATTCACTCGCCGCCGTCACAACATGCGTACCCGGATCTTCCTTTTAGCGGAGATATATTAATGGATGACGCTATGCTGTATTCTATTGATGACTCTTTTAATGAACTGTTGTTAATGCTATTGTTTACATATATAATTCCTAATTCTAGTCACTCGTCGCTTACCTTTTCTAAACGTATCCTATTTAGCCACAATGGATTCCTAAGAAAGTATTTTTCTATTAAAACATAACAAGATCATCCATAAGCCATTCATTCTCTCCAACCAGCTAGCTACACAGCTGTCAAACCCACAACGTAGCTAATGTTCTAGTTGCCCACGAACTAACTACGTGCCCTGCTATAGCTGATTCTAGGTCCCACGTCTGCCCGTTCGACCATGGCTGTCTGTCGTCAGCATTAGTCCACTGGTAAATATAATTCTGTCATTACAGCAACAGCTGTGTGTATTAATTATGGCATGTGCGAGCATGTATGCATCCTAAGAGTATAATTAACTAATTTAACTAATTAACAATTAATATATAATGTACACTCATTTATCAACATGATATAACAGAAATACTTTGAATGACAGAAGCTATAGTCCTCAAGCGTTCATTCTCAGTAACAGGTATGAGTGTGAGGGCTGGCTATTAATACGGTCTTATATATGTGTGTCCATCAATTGTTCTAAGGTAAGCCGCGTGTCCGATCGAGCCTGACAATATAATAGATTTTGCGATAAATAGAATCTCACACTCGTCGCCATTTTGTAGCAAATTTATCACAGTCTTTTAGTAAGATGCCACTTTGAGCTCACTAAACCTCGTCCCAAATCTGTATATGTGTTGCTAACCCGTTAACCATTGAAATTGCAAATGCTCTCTTTCTAGGCATTTATACAGGAAAGTAGTTAAATATTCGGAAACTAATTTGCTTTTAATCTGTTGCAGCTGAATGCAGCATCAGCTCCGAGACAAATTACTTTCAAAATATTCAACAATATTCGTTAATACTTACATCTGAAGGAATTGGTCTTTTCTGATATGCGAAGGTTATTGGATAAGTGATTCACTCTCCGCATTTCCTCTCATAGGTCAGTTCGCCGGAATTAGCTTCAGTGTCGAGTATTTCATCATATTTCTGGTGTCGGTACTGACCACTGTATTAGAATCAATGGGTGATTATTATCAATACGCAATGTCATGTTGCCTGCCACGTCCGCCTGCTCACGCCATGAACAGGGGTATATTTATGGAAGGATTCTGTGGATTCTTCGCGGGGCTGATAGGCATGGGACTAACAACTACATCGTACAGCAATATGGTGGGAATCATCCAGATTACAAAGGTATGCCATGCTAATAAATATAGCAAAGAATACAATTTGATCATATATATATTGAGAAGACTGCTTTTACATTTTCTTGTTGATGTTCACAGGAGCTACGGCCCTTTAAATTACGTTCTTTCTGAGCATGCCCAGATACGACAGGTTTCATTTAAGAGAATTCGAATTATTTGGCTGCGGTAGACGTGCTAAGCTCAATAAACTGTCACACTTCGTAGTTAGTCAGTTAATCGGTTAGCCGGTTGTCGGTCAATCGGTCGTTCGGTCAGTCGGTTGTTCAGTGGGTCGGTCGGTCAGCCGGACGGTCAGTTGGTTGGTCGGATGCTCGGTCAGTTCGTCTGTGGGTCGGTCGGCAGGTCAATCAGTTGGTCGGTCGGCCAGTCAGTCAGTTAGTGAGTGAGTGAGTGAATCAGTACCAGACTCTTACTCTGGGTGTATCGACATATCTCCGGATTTAGCTAAAATGGTAACCCAGCGAAGGTCAACAAAATCATTTGACCAGTCAAATTAGTTCCACAATATTCTACAAGTTAGCTCTATAGGTACTGTGAAATTTTGATACTGTGAGTTCTGGATTCAAAGTATATAAATCGATCACAACACACACACAGCATGGCAGGAGCTTAGCTAGAGATGGGCGTGGCACAGCTAATATATAGTGGATTCGTTCATTGATTAATCGTAGAGGTCATACTGTCTGCTTAATGGTCTGTGAAGCGAAAACACTTTTTGAGAGAATGTTGACTTGAGTCTCATGCGTATGTTCTAAAGCTCCGTATCCGTATGCCTTTAGGTTGCCAGTCGACAAGTGTATGGTGTTGGAGGTGTGATGCTAATGCTACTCGCGGTGTTTGGCAAAGTTGGTGCAGTATTTGTCAGCATTCCAAAGCCTGTTTTGGCTGGTCCTGTATTCATCGGCATTGCTCTACTGGTCGGCGCCACATTTATGAACTTGAAAAAGGTCGACCTTGGGAAAGCGCGTAACCAGACGACGCTTGGCTGTTCCATAATGTTCGGATTTTTTGTACCATTGTACTTCCAAGGTCATCAAGACGAAATCAATACAGGTATGTTAATATATAAATAATAGATTGTGCCAGAATGGAGGACATTATATAAATTATATATACTTAGTTCTCAGTCAACCCAAACCGGCCTCGTTCAGATCGCTACGTTGCACGTTTAGTTGATTTCTGCAGCACTGTCCTCCACGACATCTTGCGCTTTAGTAGAGCATCTTGCGGTGTAGTAGAGCAACTATTGCCGGCTAAGTGGGGAGAGTGTTTGCTCTGCCATAATAGAATGAAAGTGTGCTGATGAATACCTCAGCATGCACTGGTCATGAGAAGATCAAACACCCAGACGCAATTCATCACGTGCACAATCTACGTTGTATAAATCCAAGATGGCCACCACCGTGGATGCGAATATCAATTGAGTCTGCTATTTACATCGGTGTGTCATTTTTCTTGTATGGTTTAAGAAGTTTCATGAGTATACCTATGAATAAAGTCGCCTTCCGTGCGCCATCTTCGAACTTCACACATGTAGTTACTACACCTTCGAATACACTATATTTGTGCCACCTTACATAACCTGCTATTGAACGCAACCCCGATCTTTCGAATATTTATTACATTCCGCTAGGATAGTCTGTAACAGATTGTGCATTTATGTTTTAAATATACACTGCAATAGTCTAACATTCATACACTTAAAAGATGAGCATGTTGAAGGGAAAGCGTGGTATTATGCTATGGTACTTTTATTCTACTGCCGCTATTCTCTATGGCAACGGTATATTAACTATGTATTAGAGCTTTAGTGGTTTGCATGGAAACCCCGATTTCCTTATCTGTTCACGAGCAACATATTGTCATCATGTCTAGGAGGGCATACTTGGTGGTTGAGAAAAATATTCAAACTAAAGCTCGTACAAGCAGTTAATGTACTGAATCAAATTAAGCTAACTGTATTGTATGCCATGTAAATAAAGATTCAACGCAGGTGGGTCCAGGCAAAAATACATCACTGAACCTCTTGTCCGGGGATAGCACTTGTACTACCTATCTTTGTAGTTAAGGATTTAAGATGTGTACACTTGACACTCGATTTGAACGGTCATGATAATGGCATTGGCCTGCTATTGGTCCCGTTGCGGCCCAATAACCTGCTTTATCAAGGTAAATCTCTGATTGTGACACTTATCTTGAAAAATTGGGAATTAGTTTATTTAATTAACTAACTTTCTTGTTAACCAAACAGGTTCTGCCATGGTCGACCGGATTATCATATCAGTTCTTACGATACCGTTCCTACTCGGCGGCATTATTTCTATATTCCTAGATACTACATTACCAGGTAAGACGTTAGCCTGTGAGAAAGATGCTATCGCACTGACAGTCATTCTCAAGATAATGTGTGCATATAATCAAACACGGCGTGTCTCAATGAGCTCGGTGTGTGCTTGAACACCTGTCTCAATAAACCACGATCGTGTACCCAATTTACCGGCTTTTATCGCATGCGAATTGATTATCAGCATGCGATTAACAATGGACGTGAACACTGATGGATGGGCACCTATTTTATCCAAAATTAATGCAAGGTGTTCGAGGTTGAAATCTACAGAAACTGTGTAATTATAGGTAACATGATGCAAATACGAGATACGTTTATACATTTTATGTGGTGGCAAACGTACGTAACGTTATTTATGTATTTACAACCGCATCAATTCACTATGATCATATAGTTATACATTCAACTATGCTCGAGAAAGGCGTGGTGGGGGTGGATGGGGTGTCTTATGGTAGTGGTCCATTGAGGCAGTTGATCGTAAGACAAACTGCATTAAGCAACCGCCACATTTAGGTAGCTAATATATCTCAATAGCGAGTGACTTGTGTTTTAGGTTACCTATCTTTTGTGACCACCTCTTGGCACTGCATACAGTGCTCCTTTAAGGCATATCTCGCGGGAGATGCGTCACTCAGGTGCAATCAATCACTAGAGTGTAAGATAAAATAACATCATACAACAGTTGTATTACTCACATCACAAAGCTTCCGGGAGTACTGTGGTCAGGGCCGGCTATATGTATGTGTGTGGATCTGCTGAGTATGTGTCTGTTTGTTCGCACTATATCTGTATATTAGCCAAATGTGGCACATACAACTAGACTGGTATTGACCAGAGAAAATTTATGTTTTAAGTCAATATGACAACATATTATTGAAAGGTCACTAGGTTTATACCGAAATGTACATTTTTGGCGATAGCGCAGAATGCAAAAATTTAGGATCACAAAATCCCATGCCTCCATTCCTATTTATATTGGCTAGATATATATTTAATTTCAGTCAATATATGAATTTTTTGGCCAGCATTTGGGAAGGCAACAGGGTAGAACAAGTTGACACATACAGTTATAATGCAGTAGGAGAGAGAGAGAGAGAGAGAGAGAGAGAGAGAGGGAGAGAGAGAGAGATGGAGAGAGAGATGGGGGTGGGTGTGAGGGGTCCATTGGTCAACTATCTAAGTTAGGTGCTCCTTAAGTGCATACCAGAATATATATAACCCTGTCGACCAATCAGAATCAAGTATTTTGTTTCAAAAATGATTGACGATTGTTATGATGTCATAATTGCTAGGACGTCATAGTTATGGTGAGCGCCGAGCGCTATTGTTCTGATTAGAAGTGCTGTTGTTCTGGTGTGTGATTATAAGCGCTATTGTTCTCCTGTCAAAATGATTAATGGTTTTTATGCCACCACTGAATTAATGTGTGCATGGCTTGTGATTATAGGTGCTATTGTTTTCACGTGCGCAGTTGGGGGCCATTGTTCTCTCGTATGGACACTATTGCTTTCCTGCCAAGCCTCTCAGAATGATTTTTGAACAATGGTAGCATCTGGTGTGGCGCCCTGAGTGGGTGTGGGTGGGGGCCGTCCTTAAATCCCGCCTGATGTTTGGTGGGGGGGGGGGGCCCGGCTTATGCCCCAGCCTGAGATCGGTGAGCGCCATCTCCTAGTCATTAAATTTTCAAAATGTTCAAAATTTTCAAATTATTGGCCAGAGCGAAGTACAGCATTACACGGGCAATATATAGGTAAACTTAGTGATGGTGTATGTATAATATTATATAGCTAATACTCATGTATCTATCATATTTAAAGAGATATATGTCTTTAAAGATAGGTGGTATCAGTAATTTAATGGTTTTAAAAGAATGTTAAAAAAGATGTGGGGTTAATCTGTGTACAGACATGTTGTAGTTCCTGTAAAATGGTTGATGTTTAATAACAATAGCAGCCAGCGGGGCACGTGAGAACAATAGCGTCTATAATTGCACACGAAAACAATAGCGACCATCGGCGTTGCCGATATAAGATCATAGTTATCCAATAAATTTTCCATACTCGAATATATAGATTGACTGTGATAATGGATAGAAATCAGGATTCTACAGTTTTAACTGAAGGTGAGTGCGCCAGCATAACGCTAGAGCAGATCTCACAGCAGTTAGATGATGCTACTAGTGCTATAAATGATAAAAATTCCTATGTATGCAAATTTGGAGCATTGCAATGAAGATTTTATCGAAGCCGATAGTGCCCTATTGTACAGCGGCTACATGATGACGATATCGCGGGTACTAGTAGTGAAGAACATCACATTATGATGTTTAGAAATTAGGATTCAACAGTTTTAACTGAAGATGATCATGCTAGCATAACTATAGAACAGATATTACAGGAGCTAGATGACGTGACTAGTACTTTAAATGGCACAATTCCAATGCACAGAGATTTAGAACTATGCAAGGAAGATTTTTGCGAAGTCAATAGTACCATTGCCACCATTGTATAGCGGCTACACAACGACGATATCGTGGGAACTAGTGGTGAAGAACATCGTGTAATCGATTTTGGATATACTCTTCTAAGGTATGAGATTAAAATTGACGAATTAAATCAATATTTAGATTTGTGTGAGAAACTTCATAAAGGAGATCCGATTCTTTCTGGTATGGACACAGCTCTAACAAACTAGTGTGTAGAAACTCATATTCCAAATCAAACTATTGTACAGCAACTTTCAGGCTTTTTCCCACCTACTGTTCAACCTACTGATTTAGGTCTAAGTAGTCAATGTGAGATAGGCGTTTCACATTTACCTGAAACTGACATATCGAATCACATTGTAGAACAACTATTATCTGACACTTTTCAACCAATTACGTATGCTGAATTTAATCAGTATTTAAATTGTTTTTTAGAACAGATTGATCCTGATTTCCAATATCCAATAGCCGATATGCCTATTACTCATTCAGAGTTTGTATTAGGTGCAGTGCGAACTATGCTCGATATATATAGCACACATAGCGACGTTCAACCGAATGATCACATTCGAATTGAGATCGTGCCTTCATCATTGGAAATGCCCATCACGATGAATTTTTCAACGTGGAATACAATATCTTCTGAGAATATTTTAGAATCGATTGAAACGGTTATCCAGTCAAATACCAATTGTTGGCTCTCAGAGGGTTTTGAGTTTCACGTTTTTCACGTTGAGAACTACAACTCAGGTGGATATAATGATACGCTATGCGGGTGCTATAGAAAGTAAACATTTAAAACTACTAAATGTGCATTGCGAAGATTTATCCGAGTACAACCATGTAAAAAATGTATCATACCTATTCGCGCAGAATATTCATTCTGCTTTGTGGCTGGTATATATTTAGGCACAACGTGTATCGAGAAAACGAAAAATCAGATCACAAAGCATGAGTGGCATAACGTGAGGCGAAATAAAGCATTTCAAACAAATAAAGCTCGCGAGTATCATGCGGACTGTTATATACCTGAACGCAAAATTAATAATGCACACTGGTACAAATTTCAAGAGCTCTTCATCAATGAGTTTCACATCATTGTATACTCCGAGTTAACTCACGAATGTTTATATTGAGGAAGCATGTCATCTAATCTACCATCAATCACTCTAATGCATTCTGAGAGTGATAACCATATTTCATTAATAACATCTATCACCGCATTTCTAATTGTGCGCAATTATTGTATCGATTGTGAGATGTTGTATGCCGGCACTCATAAATGCATGGCTCTCTGTCGACGTTGTATGGATGGTAAATCAGGTATCAATCCATGTCTTTTAGCCGGTGAAAAATCCTCTTCACTTGATATGATAATGTGCAGTGATTGTAATTGTATGTATTATAACGAGCAGTGCATAGCTAATCACTGTGATAATTGTACGTGCAAAATTGTAAAGACATGTCTAGTTTGCTTCATTCATCTACAGTGAGAAGAGTCACCTCATGTATGCGGAATGACAAAATGTCGCATATGTAAAGAGCAATGTATTATTAACGAAGCTCATATATGTTACCATAAAGTTATTGAAGAAACGCTGGTATCACTATCGCATGCACGAGCCATAAATAGCGGTGGTGATGAAATTCAATATGAAACATATAAAAAATACATTATTTGTGATACCGAAACATTTCTAGATCCTATTGAAGCCTGCGCTGGACTGAACAATATATCGGCAACAAATAATATTATCGCTGAGCATAGAGTTAATTTAGTGGTGGCTAATTTATGATAAATCAGTGCATTTGAATAAACGGCTCCAATGACAATATGTCTTTGCCGATCACCACGTTATCGTGCATAATGCGCGTGCCTATGATTCACTTCTAATACTTCAGTGTGTATGTGAGCGGTTAAACCTACATCTAAACCCCTCCAACATCATCATACATGTGCGAATGGTTCTTACATTCAACATAGGTACGATTCATTTCATTGATTCTCTTAAGTGTATTCCTCTCGCTGATGCATTTAATCTATCTGTACATAAATGTATCTTCCTGCATCAACTCAACTCAACCTCCTGCTGGGGAAAGGTAATACCATATCCTAAGATGGGGGAATTTGATATTGACAAAATGAAATCTCAGGAATTGGTAGAATTTGATCAATGGTATGACAATCAAATATCTTGTCACATTCATTATAACGTCGATAAAATTTGATCGAATAGTGTAATGATGACGTAACTGTATTATGCTTATCTGTGTCTAGATTTAAGACTCTATTCTCAGAGTCAACAGATGGTCAACATCCATTCATGCCCGGGATAACTTTAGCATCTGCGTGCAATATTGCCTACAGGGCTTTATGGCTACATCCTAATATGATTCAAACCTTACCTGACTACTTTATAAGAGCCAAGAGATCGTATAGCATGATCGCCATCGAGTGGCTGGAGTGGGTTAAATTAAGTGAAGGGTATCAGATACGTCACGTGCTAAATCAGAGTGAACAAAATATGTGTGGTCATTATGTAGATGGCTATGACCTTAATGAGAAAATAGTATTCAAATTTTGTGGACATAAATTTCACGGGCATGAGTCTGAATGGTGCGGACAGAATTGCGCAACTACCTATACACTGTACGGTACTCAGTCATATGAGGAAGCATATACGGAACTACAGTGTCGTGTATCTCTGTTCAAATCTCACGGCTATACAGTGAGAATTATGTGGGAATGTAAGTCCAGCATCTCGTGGCTAATACACCTGGTTTAAATGATTTTATCAATGAGATGGATTTATTGCATCGCATTTCACCATGCGATGCATTATTCGGTGGTAGTACGTCGGTGACACATTTATTTATGGAAGCGGACAAAAACGTTAAACTTGCGTGTCCATGTACCCATCGGTGATGAAGAAATGCTGTACCCTAGAAGGTGCATACGAGGTAGTACATGACAATGTTTTGCTCAGAAAGACAGTACATGACTTCTTTGGGATTATTAAATGTAAAATCCTACTACTGCGTGATCTATATTTTCCCGTATTACCTTGTAAGATAAATAAATGACTCATGTTCATCTTATGCACAGAATGCGCTAAAGTTGAACGAACTACTGAATGTGAGCATTCTGTAGAAGAGCGATGCTCACATGGAACATGGACATGTCCTGAGCTACAGCGCAATAGTCTATAGTATTTTGAAAATATACGAAGTCTGGCATTATGCAGAGTCATCGCAATATGATCCTGCACTGGGTAATGAGGGATTATTCTCTGAATACATTAACCGTTTCCTAAAAATTAAGCAGGAAGGTAGCAGGTATCCAGACTGGGTTCGTAGTGATAGCGATAAAGAGTGTTATGTACAAGAGTACTATGTGCATGAGGGTATACATCTCAACCCTGAGAGAATATCTAATAATCCAGATCTGTGATTCGTTGTGACATTGGCATAGAATATTCTATGGGGACTTTTCTCGTTATGAGCGCACCCCAAGAATATGATGGTATCAACTCGTAAACATCTTCTTACGCTTCTGAGGGATAAAAGTAAATTAGTCAGTAACATTTCATTCCTCAGCGATAATCTTTTGATGCTTCTGTACTCTGACGTTGAAGAGTACGAAGAGACTCTTTTGAATACAAACTGCATTCTAGCTGCTTTTGTAACATATCAAATGGTGGAATTACATTATTCAAAGTCTTATCATTTCTTGGATATCGCGTGGCCTATCATGATACTTACAGTGTCGTTTTTTCTGCTTGTGATGGTGAGCCGACCATTCAAGATTGAAGCAGGTATCTAGGATCTTGGACAAATCAAATACCCAATGTGTATGAGCTAAGTCGTTTCCGCGCTCTCGGACCTAAAAACTACTATGGCTGTGGTGTGTGAAGATTTTCACGAACTGAACCAGTTCATGATACGCTAGTCCGGTTCATGAACCATTTAATATTCAAAATCTGAACTGATGGCATAGAATTAGAAATATTGTGACACACAAAATCATTTGCAAATTCCAAGTGACTTTAGTGACAAAATACAAAACAAATGGTTAGTATATAACAGCCAGATAAGTTCCATACACTCAAATAAGATTCATTGCGTACATAGTTGGTTACTTCTTGCCGTTTTATAGACGACACTAGTTAAATAAATCGATACAGGGAACCAGGCTAGTACGGGAACCTCATCTAGACAACACACATATCTAGAGCTGATAGATCTCCTTGAGTTTACACTGCTAAGATAGTTTTGGTGAATACAAATTCTCGGCTACTTTGAACTGGATTTTGTATCAAGATATTACTAGATAATTAGAATGCATAACATTTCGCAAAAAAATACGCCCATATAAACGCAGTTGGTCGCGAAAACTGTTCTAAACAGCGGTTTTACTGGTAGTTCATTTAGTGTGACCTATTCTGTAATTGTATATCTATATCTAGCATTTTATGACAATGACCAATTTGCGGTAGTAACAATTGCGTGCTGAACATCCTCGATTTTAATCAGAGAAAGCACATCGCATTTTGATTGGATATACTGACTGGTGTTCATTATAATAGCCAATGAAAACGTAATGAAAGAATGATTAGAAGAATAATATGAACACTGTATCATTTCTCGGAAATCGTAGACGATTTTGCAAATAACAAAGAAAATATGTCACGTTCGCCTTTTCTTTGACAGAGCATGCGTGCCGCGTAGACCTTATAGGCCTGTAATATATTGAGATGGTGTAATACACATGATAACAACATTTTCTTGGCTTGTAATGTCGATATTTGATGGTAAATTAAACCATTTAAGCGAGGATGGTATGTGTTACTCTAGGACGATTGCGCTATCATGGGCGTGGATTGAACTTACTAGGAAAATAATTCAAAATATTGTCGTAAATCTGAATTACGGTTTATCATCCAAAACTTGTATATGGCTAGATTAAGCGCTTAGTAAATCGTTTTCGTCATGATTTCCATATATTTGCCTTAGACAGATGGAAAATACATGCAAAAACAATTAATGTATGGTTCGCGAAGCACAAGATTCGTCAAATAAATGTTCGAATATGATTCGTCTTCCCAGAGTTCGCAATTGTTCAAAGGGTCGAATGTTCGCCCCAGCCCTAAAAACTACAGTCTCGAAAGGAAATGGATCGATGATCTATCTATCGTAAAAGGTTTAACTCTGGGTATGGAACAATCGAAACAAGTAAATTTCGATGTGATGAAACCAATGCTCGCCCAAATTATTAAGGATGATGAAATTACAGAGAGAAACAGCAAATTAACTACGCAGCTAAGATCATGCATGCAACTGATTTCAGAATTCTATCCATTAATAGTTGCAAGATCTTCATACCCGTCTTCAAAATACGTATTTTGAAGTTGGGAGATCTATCCTCAGTACCGTATGGATATATATGTATATATATATATATATATATATATATATATATATATATATATATATATATATATATATATATATATATATATATATATATATATATATATATATATATATATATATATATATATATATATATATATATATATATATATATAAATATATATATATTAATATATCGATGGGCTACATTTATGTTATATAAAATGTTATAATAACAGCATACCTGATGAGTTTTTGCAGATGACAATCCTAATGTTATAGCTCTGGACTCGCTTACTGTTTTGCAAATAATTTGAATATCGATACCAATATCGTATGTAGAATAAAAGATTCATAAATATACAGTAATCATAACTGTGTGCATTATTATAGCACATATACGTCATTCAGCACATGCGATATAGCTCATTATCTCAAGTGATGTAACAAGCTTTTTACCACGATCGCGCTGCATTTTTAAACTTAAACTAACATTATATGCTCAGCTAAATGGTATAATAAATTTGAGCTACGTTCAAAATGTGTAAAAGTTTGGCTTAGAGTTTAACATACATAAACAATTAATCGAAATTTAGTATTTCTAATTTTCAAAACAATGCTGACTAAGTCGCTAACTCGATAGACATACAGATTCAACGCTATAGACTCTGGCACACCCACGCCAAAGCACCCATGACAATTTTAATACCCAAAAAAACTACCCACGTTTACACATTAAACACCGTGTGAACGTAACGTGAAGTATTTCAGCTATAATTTTGATATTTCGATGGTCTACATTTATGTTATATAAAATATTATATTGACTGTATGTCTGATGAATTGTATTGCAGGTGATACACCAAATGTATATCTCTGGACCTGCTTAATATTTTGCAATCAATTTGACTGTTAGTCATTGACACCACTATCATATGTAGAATATAGAATAAAAGGAATTCATAAATATACAGTAATCATAACTGTATGTATTAATATAGCGTGGACCACTGATAACTATTTTTTTTCACATGCGATTATAGATGCTATTGTTTTCACATATGGCGATGGCTGCTATTGTTCTCGCATGGGAGTATAAGCACTATTGTTCTCGCGTGCTGTTATAGACATTATTGTTTTCACATGTGACAATGACAGCTATTGTTTCAATGCTATCTAAACTACATCTGCCACTCGTTCTCTACTAGATCGTTTTTACATTTATAATGTCTACTGAACTATTCAAAGTATATAAATCAGGCACTCTATTAGTGTGATCTTGGAAATTGTTGTAAGGCTAGAACGATACGCATTCGTGAAAAATGGTGTATTGATCTTCACGAGTTTCATCAGCAGGGTTATTCTACTGAACGTGGAGTATATATAAGTATTGAAGCATTTAGACAGCTACGTAACTGCACGCAGTACCCTAACTTGAGGCCAAGCTACGACAAGCTCATGACAACGCGGTAGTAAATTATACCTATATGTTGGATAGTAATATTCGCATCTCAGTCAGCAAAGAATACTGATGCATTGATAGATGATACTTTTTCTGGAAGGATAACTAAAAATTACAAGCAACACGTAGTGGTCTGTACCTGTCAAACTCGGAATGGAGTGTTTTGAAACACAACTCTACTGCGTTGTTATCCAAAATCGTGACTACTTTTTATGGTGAGATAGAATACTGAATATGTCTGACATACTAGCATCTACTGATATTTTACCTACTCCAGTACTTCAAACAATGGATCTACTTATCATGCTAATAATTGTATCAATGAGTCCTCGCGTCCATGCATGACAGATAGGTTTTGGTGGATAAAATGATTGTTTACGTGAATACTGTTTGGCAAGATCTACTAAAGCAAACGGGTGTTCCATTGTCAGTACTGTAAGAGCATGTATCATGGTGTAGCATATCATTTCTGTCGTATTAAAATCACCAGACTAGTCAGCGACTATTCACGTCTATGCTGAGTTCGAAGATACAAAAAATGGCAGAACAAAACTGTTATGGACGCATGATGAATCATCCGAGTCAATGTCATCATACCTGTTTATGGATTGATTATGACTTTAATCCAATTGATAATCTCGAATTATATATGGAAACAGCTGTACAGCAGATAAACAGTGATGAATATGCTTTTGAACTATTACTGTATCCAGATTTATACAAACATTGCTCTGACTGTGGCATGCATGGCATCGTGGTTTATGTACATAGTAGACATAATCTATGATTTTTAATATATATATATATATATATATATATATATATATATATATATATATATATATATATATATATATATATATATATATATATATATATATATATATATATATATATATATATATATATATATATATATATATATATATATATATATATATATATATATATATATATATATATATATATATATATATATATATATATATATATTATTCATTGTTTTTATAATATTGTATACTTGTTCATAATATTTTAATATCGATGTGTTTGTAGTGACATTAGTACTTTGATGTAATAGTGTATTTGTGGTAAATATATAGTATAAATAGATTGTCTCGTGATGATGAATTATTTAAAAATATTAAAATAAAAATAAAAATGTCAATCAATTTTCTTTTTTGTTGTCTATTCACGTGT
Source organism: Chaetoderma sp. LZ-2023a (assembly GCA_034401795.1). Classification (NCBI taxonomy): domain Eukaryota; kingdom Metazoa; phylum Mollusca; class Caudofoveata; order Chaetodermatida; family Chaetodermatidae; genus Chaetoderma; species Chaetoderma sp. LZ-2023a. Next base: position 51,843,930 of record CM067369.1, read on the forward strand.
GTGCTATATGTTAGTGCTCGTGTGCCTGGTATGTCTAATGAATGATTGATGCAGTGGTTGACTGACGTATATTGACGTATATTTGTTTGCTCTAATATGATGCCAGTAGTGGAATGTAGTATATCACTATGTCATCCTTTTACCATGATTATAGCTGGACCGACACAATGCAGAAAGACAGAAATGATAAAAGGCCTAATAAGGGATCCATTAGCTATTAGTCCACCACCACAGAGAATCATATGGTGCTATGGTTCATGGCAGAATGGATACAATGATTTAGCAAATAAAGCAGAACTTAAGGACGAAGTAAACGTTAAATTAGACAGAAGCTCTAGGAACTTGGTGATACTAGATGACTTGATGAATAAATGCGATGAAAATGTAGCTGACTTATTTACAAAACGTTCTCATCATGAGAACTCTAGCATTATATTTGTTACTCAAAATCTTTTTCAAAAATCGTGTGATTTATCAGTTAATTGTCATTACATGGTTTTATTTAAGAATCCACGTGATGCCTCCTCTATTCGTTCTTTGTCACATCAAATGTATCCCGGTAAAATTAATTATTTGGTAGAGGCATATAAGGATGGTACACGAGCTCCGCACTCATATCTACTATTGGATCTGAAACAATCAACACCTGATAACATTAGGCTTCGTACAACTATACATCCGAAAGAGTTGTGTCACCTGTACATTCCTAAGAAGTGAAATGTCTACACCAAATATAGGACGCCATTTACCAATGCTGCAGTATCCATCCAAAGTAAAACCAAAGATAAGAAATAATGTACTCAAACAGTTCTCAAAGGCATAGATAGATGTGTTATGCGAGTCATGTGCTAATGTACTACGTGGAAATGTGAAACTTACTAAATCTTGCTACAAGCAACTAAGCAAGTACAAACGTCATCTACGTACACTAAGCAGCCATGGAGTACCATATTCAAGGAGAAGTCACTTGCTACAGACAGGTGGATTTTTGGTTGTGTTATTACCCGCTGTCATTGGCACTATCGCACCATTAATTGGTAATCACTAAGTGAGAAGATGGAACACACACGTAAGATGGCTTTAGTACCACATGAACTAATTGGCAATCTGAATGTACAGAGTAAGATATCATTGATACAGACTGATCCTTTGAAACGTAAAGCTATTAGTCTCGATGATGAAATATCCAATATATTATCGCATCATGATCTGTCTGAAGATGAACAGTCGATGATGTATACACAAGTATTGGATAAGTATAGACACTACTATCGGCAGTCTATAGGTACTTATCAGCAATATTAACCATCGCCACTACCCAAGCCTGTGTCAAACATAGTCATTTCCTGCTCAGATACTAGTATGTACGATGATGGGTATACCCAAGACATATAAGACGAAAACTAGTGGCATAATAGATATGCTATGGTCAGTTCCTAATCATTTTAATGTTAATGATCTTGGCGAAGTAACAATTGAGGGTGCATTTTATCCAAAAAGTAATGTACTTGATCTGCTTACGAATGTTGTGGCTCATGGATGCAAATCTCTATCTAGCACTATACGTAATGTGGCTGATGGAAAGTTTCTCGATCTGCTACGAGACCTTAACATACTGTGAAGATTTGTCGGTCAAGACAAAATATTGAGGCAGATATATAGTATCATAGATGACTCTGCATCACTCATTGAGCATACACCTATTGCCAGTGCTGGTACAACTACGAGAAAAAGAAATATACTACCCCAGCGAATTATACGACCCCTGTGTGTAAGAGTTATTCACCCCTGAAGAAGGAGAAGCGATGATGTCAAGAGATGCTAGATTGACAAAAGTATATTATGACCTGAAGCATCCTCTCCTTTGGTGTAAGGCAAAGCTATACAAGACATTTAAAGGGGAAATATCATGTGACTATATCGATGATTGGTTGATACAGCAGGGTGTATACACACTTCACAGACCACTGAGAACAAAGTTTACCAGACGAAAGATAACAGTACCAGCTGTCAATGAGTTATGGCAGGCAGATCTGTGCTCGATGGGATGCTTGCAAAGGAAAACGATGACGTGTTATACCTACTCTGCGTAGTTGATGCGCTTTCAAAATATGTGTTGGTGGAAAATCTGTATAGCAAAACGTCTGTATAAGTCAAGAAAGGATTAGAAGCCATGTCATGTACTGAACGGTGGCCATATGCTATACAAACAGACAAATGTGGCGAGTTCATCACTGGAGTAGTCAAGAAATATTTGGCTGATCATGGAATATATTCCTATACCTCGCAGAATGTCCCACACGTGGTTATGGTGGAACGTTTTCAGCGGTCACTAAAGGGGCATATATATATAGATACACGACTCACAAGAATGTGTGAAGGTATATCAATGTATTAGCTAGTTTTGTCACATCTTACAATAAAACTGTACATAACCGTATGTGTATGCCACTGATACACGTTGATCATAGCACTGAGCTGCTCGCATGGAGAAATATATATGTAGGGAAGAACAAGAAGAACCCAAAACTAAAGAAAAATACCATAAAATCTGGTGATCATGTGAGCATCTCTCAAGCAAGAATGTCGTTTGAGAAGGCATTTCATGGACAATGGAGTCGTGAATTGTTTAAGGTGACCAAAATTCTTTCTGACAAATATCCGTTCTTATATAAATTGGAAGATTATTCTGGTGATCCAATTACTGGTACGTTTTATTGAGATGAGATTCAGAAAATTGGTGGTGTGAAAGAAGATAGAGAAGTGGAAAAGATAATTAAAAGTAGGAAGGGAGCTAAGGGAGTACGTCAATATTTCGTCAAGTGTCTCGGCTGTCCGCGAGTTTAACTCATGGGTTGTAGAGCTCAGTACTATTCGTAAATATTGGACGAGTATGTAGCGAGATGGTCAGATCATTGAATGTAGCCGGTAATGGGTACACGTGTACTGAAGGAAGAGATAGTATACCTCGCCCAAGTCATAATCATTTATATCATAATCATTACGTGCATCGTGAACCTGAGCATACAGAATGGACAACCTAGGCTCTGGATATCACTTCAGAGTGGATGCTTGATGTATATAGTACCAGCCCACGCATTAAGACGTTAAAGATATCGCAACCATTGTTGGAGAATGAACGGGGATCAGTTTTACATCACACTCCCGAGCAATACTAGTGCTCACTACTAACATGACAACAAGATATCCAAGTTGAAAACACAACTTCAAACACCATTCAAGTTTGATATATCACACACACCCACCCCACCCACCACCCGCTAAGCTAAAACCATGTAATGATGCTGCTACAGGTGATGATGATGCTACAGGCGTATACGAATATAAGGAAAATATAATAATTCCCAAGGATATTATGTTTTAAAGAATATGGCAGACTAGTTAAGCAGTCAAATAGAGAGATATCCAAAATCTTGTGGTAAACAAATCTTTCTCAAATTACATCTACATCGCACAAATCTGGTATCGCTTGCCAATGCAAAAAACTATGGAATAAGATTTGATCCATTAGTATCCAACTTAATTGGTTTTGGATCTGCTCTACATAAAGGAGTTATAATAAATAGAGGCCTATTATCTCACCATAAGAGTTGAGAGGTTGGTCCAACTACAGTGTATCTATACTGCGACATTGTCACCCATAGCGTAGTAGGTGATACATCTGCCCACTGCTCAGCATGCTTCCATTATCTAGTACAGATGGTGGGAAACGTATTTTTCAGTGGACATTTCCAGATATTCAATATCATTCTGTATCAGAGAACTATGTGGATACAATTGGGATACTTATAATGGAGAGAACAGGAATAAACATACCATTCGAGGATGGCGCATCGCCGAGTGTACTCTGACTGCATTTCAGATGTTGATGACGAGAAGAACGAGTGCTAGTGCCTTGAGGCGCTACTATGCAGGTCAAGCGGGTAATGGACGTATTCCAGTATTTGTAGGTGCACGATATCAGGAAGGTCATGGATTAGATAATATCCTTGGTGGTTTATTATGTTCAGCAATACTGGCAGGAAAAAATGTTAAATCTGCATTAAAATCCAGAGCCCAGGGGGCTGCCAGAGCTCTGGTACCGAAGACCATAACGGCTGTTCATTAGAGATTAACCTCACCAAAGCATAAAAGGAGAGGTAATGTATTTTATGCCCAGTCATCGCATGTGATACTGAAGAAGGAACGTTGTAATAAACGTCAAAGAAATCATAATACCTGTGATATATTTACCTAAGCCTCCTCAGACTAAATATGGAACTTAGTCAATGTGAGTGTTCGAAGAGTGAGTTGGACATTTTTCAGACACGACCCATAGTGACAACATTAGAGTCAGCGAAATGGGAACACTTTCATCCAGTATCCAGTTTATCAGACTCTGGAACAATTGAGTTCTACATCAGTGGATCAGCGGATAGATATCTCAATCTTAGTCTTCCATCGTGGTTAAATTTAAGTTAGTATCACTAAATGCACAGAATGACGAGGCATCACTCTTGGAGGATGTGAGGATGGGACCAGCGAATAATCTACTCCATACTACGTTCTCGTAAGTGGGTCTGTTTTTGAATGGAAAGAGAGTTAGTGACTCGAACGAAAATTACGGTTTTCGCGCTTATTTTGAATCATTATTAAATTATGAAAGCGATGCCACTGCATCGCATCTACAAATTGCTGGATGGCGAATGGACGATGCTGGCCAGTTTAACAGTGTTAAGGATACTAAACGAGGATTTCACGCACATTGAAAAATGATGGAAACGAGTAAGATGGTTGAATTAATTTGACATATACACTATGACATATTTCGGCAGGATTGATTTCTAGTTGGATCTGTCAATTTAAGACATCGCATTCAACGGAGTAAATATATATGCATTCGCTATTATGGCTACTGCAGGTCTGAAGCCTAAGTTGAAATTAATGGCGGCTAACCTCTATGTACGAAAGGTAATGCCATCGCCCAAACTATTAGTGTCGCATGCGGTTACTCTAAAAAAGACGAATGGAAAATATCCAATATGTTGCGTGGTAGTTAAAACCTTTACAGTAACAAGGGGCATAATGAGTATGGATAGAGATAATATTTTTATTGGGCAACTTCCAACCAGAGTAATATTCGGATTTATTCCAAATGATGTGTACAACGGTGTCGTACATAAAAACCCATTCAGGTGTTATCATAATAAAACCACTTATGCTACGTGCCATGTTAATGGTGAAGAGGTTACTACATCGCCAATTCGACCATCATTCACTGATGACATCGACTCCGATATATACCTTTCACTATTCAATGGTACTGGAGCACTATTTAAAGACCGTAAATACCCTATCGATAAAGCACAGTACAGATATGGTACAATACTATTCATTTGGGATTTTTCACCTGATTTTGCTGATTCGGAGCATCGTTATCCTACACGTACTGGACCTTTAAGTGTCATCTTCCAATTCAGTGAAGCACTACCTGATACAACAAATGTTATATGCTATGCAAAATTTGACAATACCGTGGAGATCGATTCAGCCGTTAATCTATACACCGATTATTAGACACAATGTTGAACACATATGAAATAGAACAACTGTTATTTGGTGACAGTATAGCGAGCAAGAACTTTCTCGGTGTATATCCTATAGATCCCTGTGCATAGAATATACCACCCAGCATCAGTGGTGATTAATACTCATCAGAGTAGTAAGCCAGGTCAACATTGGGGCACTGTTTACTACCCAGCGCAAGGTGGATCGGAGTTCTTTGACCCATTAGGAAGATGTCCTACAGATAAACGAATGTTTTCAAATGTGTGACATGGACAGAATAATCGAGTTTATTACTATAACTGTAACCATGTTCAACCATCAATGTCTACTGTATCTCGCGGGGGTACGCGCTGATCCATCCTGTCAGTTTGTTCTGTCACACAGCATGTGCATGATGTGCGGGAGTACTGGTTAGCTGTGGTTCTTGGGGTTGCGGATCCCATATCGCATCTCTCCAGAAAGTACAAAGACCAGTCTCTAGAGCTGGTGGAACACACATGTTCCAGTGGGGCCGTGCGACCATTGCTGCTGAGATTGAACCACACAGTGTCTGTATGTGTCGCCCATGTGTCGAGCCATTCTAATTTAGAGTAACGGACAAGATGTTAATAATTAAACAGTCACAGATTTAATAAGTACCATGCAAACAATTTTCTTCGTTTGACAGTAATGAGCACAATAATACACAACATAGAGCCATCCGATGTTCTTTCCACATGGTTTCGCTGGAGGTACCATGCAGATCTTTGAATCCGCAGACGTACCCCTGTAAGAGAGCATCGCAACGAAGGCACTAGACAGTTTAATATAAACTAATATACCCCTAACACACATATAAAGAAATGTTGTTGCGAGAAGAAAGTGCCTCGCACGGGCCTCTATCAGAGGAAAGTGCCTTCAATGCTGAAGTGGAGAAAAAGAGATGGCAAAAATGGCCGCTCTTATGTTCAAACAGAAAATGCTAAGTGTTGAAAATCCTAGTGAAGCTACAGTTAAGGTGATGCACACTGGTTTACATGAAGACGGGACGAACGATTTCCGAAGAATTCCCAGGTCACTGTCTTATGTAGTTCCAAAGTTGCTGCATTGGTAGTTGCTGCTTTATTTATGCGGGCCTTCTGCTACATCATAACCTATCAATTAGTTGTTAGTAACGAAGACAATCTTTAGCCACAAGTGGCAGGGATTCCTACCTAACTGTAGATACGTTTATCCGTCGGGCGAAGCTGCTTGGCTTCCCGTAAGTCACCCTACATTGCATCTACCTCAGAAAGATAGCATGTGTACATGTTATGGAGCAAGGCTCCCGAATCAAATAACGATCATGGTACCCTGCTTCGCAATCACATATAACATCACCAGGACAAGTTTCACAGTTCACATAGGCAATTTTTAGAAAGCATCATGTCATTTATGGTGGGGATAGAGAGACGGATATCCATCGCTAGCGTCCTTCCTGTGAGGGCGTGGTGGGTTCTAAGACTTCACCCATACACTACAACGAGTTGGATGGAGATCCGCATCTCGTCCATCACCGCGTGCTATGGAGTAAACATTTGCCCTGTTGTTAGGGTTAAGTTCCATTATGCCCAGAGATGCACTGCAGGCCGGCATTACACCATATTAATTAATATTATTATTTCACAATGCTTTCTACTTTGCCTGAGGTATCTACCTAACTAGTATTTGAAGATACAGGGAGACGTGTATGTAGATCAGCAGTTTATCTATCACAGCTCAGAAAGCTCCAATAGTGTCCCCGGGTTGGATCCTGATAACGTGTCAATGGGAATCCAAACAATAAATAAGACTTTCGGCTGGAGGATCGTAGAAAGAGACAATAACTCGGTGCATAGGGCTACATTACCACAACAACCAGAAAATAGGCGTACACTATGCGTCTCCTGTGGAGAAATTGTCCCTAACTACTTTAAACCTATCCTGTCGAGCTAGAATAGCCAGGTTTAGTTGGTAACATGTCAGGCTCAAACAAGTAGAGCATGATCAGCGACCTCCTTGTAAACTTGATGCTGGCAGGAATATAGTGATGTGGATATATATGTTGCTGTATAGTATTTCCTAGCGTACTGCGATCTATAGTTTTCACAAATAAACAAAACATATTAACTAGATGCCTACTTGCCATATACACAACTTACGAATACACAATTTAACGAATACGATGACAATAAAATATCACAGGTCATTGGACCTTACGGTGTGGCTAGTTGAAAGCACCCTCAGTAAACATGGATAATATCCACAGTAAGAAACAGAAAATATAAGATGCAGTCTTAAGACAGGTAAGGTACATATTAGTCATCAGTACCAACATACAGAAATAATTAAATGGTCAATAATATAGCTGCTTGATACCTATTGGTCATTGGTACGGATACGGTTCAAGAGTCACTGAAATTGAGGCACTACTAAATCGATAGCGTGAGATGGCAGGTTCTTTGATGCTGGACAGATTTGCGCAAGCAGGCCTCCGCAAGCAGGCTTCCGCAGACTGGTTACTGCAGCAGGTGTCCACAGGCAAGTTGGATACGGCACATTCTCAGGACAGTGTAACAGAACAGTTCAAGAGATGTCCATTAGATAGTTCTTCTTATTCTTCTTTTCGATCGCTGGTATCACAATTGGAGAGCCGTTCTCAAGATGAAATCTGTGGTTTTCTGCAGTTCTTCCACAGGCCCATACAGCTTTTCAAGAAAAGGGGTTGACAAAGGCCAGATCTCTTCTCTCAGCAGCTGATACGTACTGCAACATTGAAGTATGTGCTCTGTGGTCTGTTCTTCTTCTCCACAAGGACAAGCGGGCGATGTCGTAAGGTGGAACCGCCTGTACATGTGTTGGTGTAGTCTGTTGTGCCCAGGTCTGAGACGAAAAATGGTCACTTGCTCTGGCCTGGAGAGATGATGGTAGGCATCTTCTGATTGAGGTGTTCTATCGAGTGACTTGATGATAGTCTTCATCTCTGTATGGGTAACCATGTTTTCTGTCTGATTCTCTTCTGCATCCACCATTGCTATCTTGTCTGCTTCCTCATTTCCTTGGACTCCACAGTGTGAGGGGATCCACTGCAATGCTATTCGAAAGCATTTGATGGTGTGTAGTGCTTCTTCAAGTTGTGGCAGCTTACCTTTGGTGATAGCCTCAAGTATGAACAGAGTTGGTGATAATACTCCGATGTGTGGCACCCCCTTGTCTCAGCAATACATTCTGTCCAGATTGTCCATCCACCAGCACCCTAGCTCTGCGATTGTGTAGGTACGACTTGGTCCATCGGAACATGTTGCCACCGGTGCCTGTGCGCTGGAGCTTCACGAGGAGGCCATCCTTCCACACCTTGTCAAATGCCTTCTGCAGATCGATAAAGGCAGCTAGCATCACCTTCTTGGATTGAGAAGTGTCCTCTATGACCTGTGCAAGATGTGATGTTTGATCTTCTGTGCTCCTGTATCTTCTAAAGCCGGCCTGCTCTGAAACTATAATGTTCTCCGACTCCAGGTACCACTGAAACCGCTGGTCTTGCATATGCAGCTTGTAAGACTGATAGGACGGTAGCTCAGCACTTTCGTCTTGTTCTTCCCTTTTTTCAGAATAGGAGTCATTCTGGCTTCCTTCCAGCACTGAGGAACCTCTCCATTGGTCCAATTAGATAGTCATGTAACTGATACAGAATCTATCCAGTTTGTTTTAAAGTTTCCTTCCGGCGACGGCAATATGAAAGTTGAGAGTAACCCATTAACAGAGAGAGCGACTAATATGAATAACTATGCATGCACAATAACTGGAACACGGCGTGGGGTACGTCACATAGCTCTTGCGGCGAACTGAGCAAAGTCCCACCAAGCTGTGGTCGAAAAGTTAATTAATCACATGCGACATGCAGTGCGGATGTTTGAGTCCACTTTTCAGCATGGTTGGCAGATCCAGCGAGTCATCCACCAAGGATCATCATCAGCTCTACATCCAGTAGAATCACATTTGGGCCTGCATGGCCCATCCGCAGAAAGACTCCCTTAGAAGAGTCCGGATGTGAGCGGTATAACTCTATTTATTTTGCCCCCAGATGGCTGTCCGGGAGCATCCAAAATTGTTGTATCCTGGTGCTGTCGAGAACTGCTTACCGGCGTGGGTGAGATGAAATTCGACTGGCACCGTGGTGATGGTCTGTGTATCGCCGTCGTTTAGCAGTTACGCTTGTCTAGCCCATGCTGATCCAGCAGTCCTCCTGACGGGTCAGCTTCTATGACGATTATGCTCTCGATCCTCGATTTTTCATCACATTTATACTACTCGTGACGTCAGAGCCAGGCGCTCCAGCCAATCAAATTCCGAGCAGTAGCCGATTAGCGTGCAGCTAGAGGTGGTGACGTGGCTATCACGTGGACAGCACATTCTCTATTCATTCAATGCATACACGCGATTACGACCGCAAAAGCAATGTTTTGAAAATAATTTATCGAGATTTTCGATGATAACTCAGCCATTTCTGGACAGATTTTAAAATAGTAAAAGATTTTATAATCTTTGTTTCATTGCGGTCCTGATATGGAATTGTCTGGAATCATACACCAGATTCAATTACTGTAGATGATCTATACATGCTGGTGCGTACTAGAAATGTACCAAGTTTAGATATAATATTTCCAAAACTGGATCAGTTATCATCAAATCAATTTCCAATACATTCCCTATTGACATATTTGTAAACGATACAAAAACCTCAATATCTCATGAACCGTTCGGGATAACAGAGTTCTGTAAATGGAGTCCGAGAGGCAATTCCGCCTCAGATCAGGCGATCTAAATGCAAATCATGGAAATATTGTTTAGTGTGCAGATTTGCATTAATAGAAATGTTAATATGTCTACTAACGATTGTATATTAGTAAGCAATAGTAGCGTGTGGTATCTATAGTGATGTCAAAAATGGCAACACTGACAGGGACAGAAGTAAGAATTCTCATGATGCCAAATAATTATTTTTATTCAGCATTTTCTCAAAAACTGGACTCTGAACCGAAAAGATTTTTTTGGCCAACTTGCGGGTCAACAGATCCTAGAAATATGTTAGGTTTCAAGATGATCCGGAAAAAATCCTAGGAGCAGTCGCTGACCGAATATTGCTCCCATACATTCCCTATGGGACATGTTGGGAATGGAAATGCAGCGTTCTGAAAGGGTAACATGTTCGCTAACGATTTTGTTTAATTAATCCATAGTAGTATAATGTATCCACGTATATTCCAAATATCAAGCATCTGACCAACCTAGAAATATGAATTATCTTGATTCCCAAAAATTGGGCTTATGCCATATTTTCTCAAAAACGGGTCACCATACCAAAAAAATATTTTGGGTCAACATGTGGGTCAAAATATGCTAGAGGTTTTCGAGTTTCAAGATGATAGACGCAAAACTCTAGGAACAGTTAGTATCCGAATATTGCTCTCATGCATTTCCAGAGTTCTGAATGGTTAACATGTTCGCTAACAATTTTATTTCACTAATGAAGAGTAGTATAATACATCTACATATATACCAAATTTCAACCATCTGACCGCCCCAGAAATATGAAGTATCTTGATTCCAAATAAGTCGGCTTGTTCCGGATTTTCTCCAAATCTGATCACCGTACCTAAGAAATACTTTGGTTAGAGATGCAGAGCAACACATGCTAGACGTATGTGAAGTTTCAGGATGATTGAGGAAAAACTCTAGGAGTAGTCGCTGTCCGAATATTACTCCCATACATTTCCTATGGGGCTTTTCCCCCGCGGAAATGCAGATATCTCGGAAACTATACACCCGATCGAGAGGAGAATTACTAGCAAACTAGATCGTAATAGGTAATACAAGTTGTCCAAGTTTGAAGTTGATCAGATCAAAACTGTAGCAGGAGATAGTTTGCGAATTCCTTGAGAATAATAATAATAATAATAATAATAATAATAATAATAATAATAATAATAATAATAATAAAGATCTTGAGAAAAAACAATAATCTGCAGATTAATAATAATAATAGTAATAATAATAATAATAATAATAATAATAATAATAATAATAATAATAATAAAGATCCTGAGAAAAAACAATACTCTGCGATAGATCGCAGATTAATAAGTAAAATGGCTAGTTTATCAGGCAGCCCCGGCGTAGCTGAGACTGCATGGCGGTAATATGACCTTTTCGTTACGGTGTGTTGTGCACCTACGTCACACACGACGTGTTTACATCACAGGGGTCGGCAGCGATTATTTGTGTGATACACAGCTACGTAATAATGTTGCGCAGCTTCTAGGATGACCGTAGTCAGCCTAGGGACTGGGTTTCAATTTTAAAAACATATATAATAATAAGAAGTATTTCAAAAATAATAATAATAATGTTCCATTTTCCGCACACCTATTCATAAATCCTGCTGCAACCTCGACAATAATGTCCACAAACATCCGCTGAATAATTTCCCCAGTGAGTCTTGGTACTCCGACTCGTGCAGGATGGACGTGGTGGGTGGGCCTCCGCTGCCGATATATCACTATTAATGCTGCCCGGTCGGTAATACTGAAGCTGGAGGAAGGTGAGGATGTATCCATTGACGTGTATGATGTGTGACGTCACAGTATATGTGTGACGTCAGACTATTCATGATTTAATTAATTTAGGGAACATGGATATGATGGGCTAATCCAGTGTTATCATTTATTCCCACTCCACTGTCCATATATTCCATACCTATGCCCATGAAATAAACATCTGATCGGGTAGTTCCCAATTCATATGCTAATTAGGCTCTTGGCTGTAACTGATTACAGTGGTTTATATAAATTATCTTTAACTAGTTAAACATACGTTACTATTTAATTATGTTTTATTATACGCCATCTTGATGTATTTATTAATGTATTGTATGTGTATGTATGGGAGACACGTGTATAAGACTTATGTCTTACTGTGCTCCCATTGAACAAAATACAATTATGTTTAAACCAACTGATTACCACAGAGTATAGAATTGTTCGATCTGTCCTAGTGGCCTAAGTCCATCCCACTATGTAACTCGGTGAACTATTGATCGATCTAGTGTTTTTGAAGTCGATGTTTGTACGGTAGACACGGCATCAATATTACTTGAAATTAACATGACACCTTCATTGCACATGATTGGCGCCGTTATGATTGGAAAATAGTTCCTCTAGATTGTATTACATTGGTCAATTTAATTTTATAATTATTAACTTTTCTTGTATAATTATTATTTTTGAGATTCTATTTTCCAATGAGTTTTATCAAATTTTTATATGATAAGATTGCCACCATCTCTAGGCATTATATGAACCTCGGCGCATTTATACATCAAACCATGTGCTCGTTCATCAATAACGTGGCAGTGTTTTGGTGTTAAAATCGCCAACTCCCACACATCAGTTCGAAACATATCTCTAAGCAGCTCACACATCATCTAGGAGCCGCTTATTTCAAGAGTCCACGAACTCACCATGTAAAAATGTTAACGTAATAGTGTGCCTGTGTCCTATCGTCTTTGTCATCGTCTCAATGTAATCATCGTCATCAGCCATCAGTCGATTTTAACTACCCATGACGTCATCAATCTAATCGTCTTCAAAGCAAATCCCAAAGCAAGCGGAACTTGGTGACTTGCTTGGGTGGGTAGTAGTCTAATTTCTCTACCCGTGACGTCATCAATCTCATCACATTCAGACCAAATCCCAAGGCAAGTGGAACCTGGTAGGCCTACCTTGTTTGGGTAGGTAGAACTCTATCTTTTCTACCTGTGATGTCATCAATCTCGTCATCTTCAGGACGCTTTCATCCTTCTGAAATGTTCAGAATTTATTAGCGATTGCTGTCATCTTTTCGATTCTCCACCATCTTTCGGCCTCGAACTTCTGTATCGGTAACTAAGCCGAGTTATCACACGAATCATCTCAGTGTCTTCGATCTTCTCAATTCAATATCCCGGATCATCTTAGTGCCTTCGACCTTATCGTTTCTATTTCGGAATACAGAACATTCTTCCGGTTTCCTCATCCATTTCTACACGTGTGTTTTCACTCCCGGTGCCAGGACAGCTTGGATCTTTATCTGTTCGCCTTCATTCCGTGACCGGACTTCTGTGTTCAGCATATTCAAGGTATCTAAGTTTTAACTGTGATTTCTCAAAATTATTTACCATACACCCTGACCAACTCGCGTGGTGCAGAGACTGTCCAGATTTTTACTTATGTAATCAAATTTCAAAATATTCTATAAATAAATTTTCATACTTATTTTTTAAATATTTCTATTTAAATTGATTGAATATTTGTTTCATTTTGTTGTTATTACGTCATTTGTCCAAGTTCAAATAACGAACAATCATTCAGTAAACACCATGTACACTTAGTTTCTAGTTCCAAGGCCTGAGTAGCCAATCAACCACTTCCTAACGTAAGTTCTAGATTGGTTTAGTCGTTTATCAGTCTTTTGAATTACCCAATAAATCTCATTAATATTATCCTACCGACTAGCGGTCAACTCGCTATTAAAATACCGTTGAACTTGTAATGCATAATCCTTGAATTAAAATATGCATTTAAATTGATTATAAGTTTGCTATGCTATTTGGTGATTGCCTCTTTAATAAATTAACCAGTAATGAAAACTAATGGCTGATTGATTACAATTTCAATCATCAAATTTCCAAAAATAATTTTCCTTCCGCTTATTTACGTATTAATTTATTCAGTTTCTATATCCATGCTTATAACGCATCACTGTCGCTTTTAAAAATATAATAAATATAGCGTTAGTTCACTACTCCATTCATACTATATCAATATCAATTCATTTACTCCATTTTCTATCATGTAATGAATGAGTGATTCAAGGTTTTTTCTGTTTTCATAGTTTCATTTACGGAATTTTCTCTACCGCATGCAGATTAACCATCAAATAGTATCATTCCCAGATAGACGAATTTTCTGGCTCTGGTAAAGAAGTTTAAACAGCTCTTGTATTTTGAAAGAGAGATTGGGACTGTTTAACCTTAACTGCTAGAATGTGAATCGATGTATATTTGGATTGATCGGCCGTAATTTTTCTCATTACAATTTCAACGTCATTAGATAGATCAACAATATTATTGTGGTCGGTTAATGAGAAGCTATGGTGGTGACTGAGCAATACGCAACTTTGACCAAGTCAGACATATCTGAATTTTGATCATAACTTGATCACTGGTATATTGATAATATTGATCAAGTTTGAGCAAAAAGCAGAGAAAATGTGAGCTTTAAGTTTAATCCGGAAAGATCATCACCATTGTTTGCCATTATTCAATCCCGTTAATCTAATTTGAGTTACAGCCATATCCATACCCTGTCCTCATATCTCCTCAACTTCTATCATTAAATCCAAAATCCTTTGCATTGATTCGAAATCCTTCCTATGTCATATAGATCTGGTGTCCTTACCGTATGATATGATATCATATCATAAAATCTACAGCGGTAATAGCCCTGTAATTCGTGATCCATTGATACTAAACATTCGAGCCATTCAATTTACACCACTTTGGTCGAGTTCCTGTTAACTTGAATCTTCTGATCCGGTCATCAACAAATTGGGTACTTATCATTAACAGGTTTTTGAGGTGATTGAGGTCAAATTTTCACCTGGGTTGACCGGCTCGCCCAAACATCATAGACTGTTGAGCTTTGTAACCCCTAAATTGGCTTCCATAGCATAACCATACTTTCTAGGTCATGACCTTGAAATACCCTTAGGGTCAAATTTGAAATTTTTGACCTAGATAACTCGACATTCCTATGATACGTGCTTGTGGTGGTGGTGATGGCGACGGGTGTGGTTCTGACTGGCGGTGGTGTAGAGACTGTTGACATCACTGTGGTGGCGGAAGTGGTGGTGGTGGTGTAGGCGGTTGGTTGGTTGAGCGTGGTGAACAAGATGAGTGGTCGCGGTGCTGTTGCTAATGAAGATGCTGCACTGGTGGAAAGTTTTCTAATTTTCACAGCCTTGAGTAACTTGCTGGCAGTCGTCCTAGGAATTACACGGATTTCTGTCGAATGCTCTAACCTCCTTTTCTAGCGTAGGGACGATCTGGCGTGGTCACTTTACGAATGGCGGGATCTGCTGGAGTGCTGGTGCGTGGTGGTGCATGAGTGCTGCTCTGTGATACGGTGATGATGGTGGCTAATTCCGTTAGGCGGATCTCCTCGTCTATAATCAAACTGCATGGAGATATTCAACGGTCAGAAATGTCCTGTAGACCAAGTTCAAGCATGGTTACCAGTGTTGAGATTACCACTGAAACAGGCCGGCCGATCAAGGATGCTGATGTTGCGGTGATGGGTGATGCTGTCGGTGGCGTTACTGCGGGTGCTGCCAGTGTGGAAACTGCAGGCGATGTGAGGACCAATACTCAAGGTGCTGTTCGTGCTGGTGCTGCCGAGGTCGTGGTGACTGGTGCGGTGATGCTGACGTGCAGTGGCTGTGTTGCGGATACGGATGGTCTTACATAATGCGGAAAGACAAGTTGTCCCCATTTAGTACGTTTTGTCTTTGCCATTTTTCCCGTGGGGAGCACTCTAACAGGAAGTCTCGTTTCAAAACGGAAAGCAAGAACTTCTACGTCTTCATTTTGTTCATCGGGGGTGAATATTACTACTAGCACGCGATGCTTTTCATTTAACGCATGTGTCATACTGTACCGTGTAGCTGAATACAGGTATCTACAGTCCGCACAAAAGGCTGTTTGTAGAAGATGATCACGATTAACATGAAGAGTCAAGTCCGAATTTCTGGAGAAGGCACCCTTACAGGGATGTCCGTTAAGCTGTAACACAGTGCACGGATACTTCTTCCCGGGATGAGCTGGTGCTGACTCCTCCGAGGTGTCGGACAAGCCGAAATCTTCCGCAAGTAACATCTTATTTGCACATAATTGGAAATGTGCGGAACGGCTTAACCTATCCTAAATATCCAATCTCTTCATACTTTTCCAAATATAATAGTAATAAATTGACAATAATCAAAACAGCAGAATTTAGTTTGCGATATGAAAGTAGCCTAATGCTCGATCTTCCCTTGTGTCGAGTTTTGACGGGAAGACAAAGTTTCAGTGCACGCTTTCTTCCTTTTATACTTTTTGGTAATGTCACAGGAGGGCGGATGACCACACCTGGAAGTTTTTAGCGTGAAACGGTTTTTCATGTTGGATGCTTATAAACTCGCCTGTTCAGATTTCAAGCTGGAATGCCCGATGGGGTGTGGGAGAGCGTGATGACGTCAGCGGCCTGGCCCCAACCCATCACCTCTCGCCTCTTCCATCAGGCTGTGGTAGATAGTGTTGGGCGGTTCTTTTGTTTATAGCCTTTGATCCAGTTTACTGGAAATGAAAAGTGTTGATCTCCTGGTTCTTGTTTGGAAAGCACGTGGTTGATCGGAAACTTAGGCACTATTTATGCAATGGCGGAGTATTAATGCTGATTATTCGTAGCTGATGTGAAAAATGGAATACATGTTTTTAATTTTGTTCCTTAGAACAGCGTCCCTGTATATGTGTGTGATCTTATGCACGCGTCGTCTCTTGTCTGTAATATGTGTACTCCAGCCCGTGTTGATCTTGCGGCTGGAATATGTAGGTAAGAGAATATTTGAAATTCTCCATGGTGTTATACTGTCTAAGGTTTGATGCTGCTTCACCAGCCTACGAGCTAATGATTTGTATACCCGGTAGAACAGTTGTGTTCTTAATCAAAATTAGGACAGTAAAGCTGTATGTAATTTATTGTTTGGTATAAACAGCTCCATGTTTTGCGGAAACCAAATTTACTGATCCTGCCAAGCTGGACTGTGTTTTCCGGGTGGGTGGATTGCCAATCATCCTCCTCTGCGGGTAAGACCTTATCTAAACCAAACCTATTTATTATCACAATACAGCTCAGAAAGTGTGTGCCTCAGTTTTACAATTACAGTACCGTCGTATGGAGATTGTGAATGCAGCCATCTTGAATGTCTGTGTCTTTGTCAACATTGATCTATTTCATTGATACACGTGGCTGCTTATCTTCAGATGAGTCTTGCGCTGTTGTGAAATGCGACGTTTTTATTGCGGCAAAGGGTGGAGGGGGTTAGCTGCGGTGCGGTGTCAACTTTATCGGAAATGATGTGTTTCGCTCTGTTATGGCCGAGTCCGGGGGCGGGACAGATTTACCGTAGAGTATGGATGACCAAGAAGGGCGCTGTCGTAACTTGAATCAGCAATCCATTATCGATCTGCCGTTCCGTAGCAAAGTCCTACTTGATACGGACAACAGACTGCAGGCATCTTGCTCTCTTAATAATATTGACTGTTATTACGTGTGAAGGACGTGTGCCATTTTAACTGTTTCTATGCGACGATTCCGGGAGGGGGAAGTGTGGGAGTGGTGAAATCCCCCATGGCGCGTACTGTAGATGGCTGTGGGGTTATTCCTTCTTTCCATATGATCAGTTTTCCGTAAACCGGATAAGAAGGTGTTTGCGGAAAATGTTGACTCGTGTTGATGATGGTAGTGCTCTGTTGTAGGGAAGTTTGGGCTGCTGTGTGATGCTTATGCATTGCGAATTGGGCATATCCAGGTTTCCAAGCCTGTGAATGCCGAGTCTGTTGCTGTTGCGGAAAGTCGGGTTTGCGGAAAGTGAGATGGGCAAATGTTCCAGGAGCATTGCACAAGCCATAGGGTATCTTGCCGAACTGGAAAAGACCGTCTCTGCAGATAAATGCGGTCTTCTCCATGTCAGCCTCATCCATGGCTACCTGTCAGTATCCACTAGCTAAATCAATGGTATAAAACCACTTGGCTCCAGACAAGGAATCTAAGGCCTGATCTATATGTGGTAAGGGATACGCACCCATGACGCTTAGATCCATAAGGCGGCTGTAGTCTATACAAAACCGCAAAGATCCGTCCTTTTTGCCTGCTAGTACTACGGGACTGACCCAGGGCAATGCTGATAGCTCTGTTATGCCTGTCCGCAACATGCCATTCACCTGTTGTTGTGCTTCTGCTTCCTTGTATATGGGAAGACGTCGAACCGGTTGTCGAACGGGGCGGTTGTTTCCAGTGCCGATGGAGTGTTGCACGAGATGAGTTTCTCCCAAATCCATGTCTTCTGCCGAGAAACTATCATGATATTTGTACAGTAATTTACGTATTTCCGTCTTGTGTGATTGCACCAACCCGCCTGTGGCACGCAAATACAAGTCATATAGGTGTTCCAGCAAATCATCAGAAGTTGTCGTTGGTGTTGATGCGGTGTGTGTGTGTGTGTGTGTGTGTGCGTGCGTGCGTGCGTGCGTGCGTGCGTGCGTGCGTGCGTACGTGCGTGCGTGCGTGCGTGTGTGCGTGCGTGCGCGCGCGTGTGTGTGTGTTTCTCCAGTGATATTACATCCACCGTTGGCCACAACGGATTCCCGGTTCAAGAGTTATTGGGTCCGCGGTGCCATTGTATACTCTAAAAGGTATATGATACTTGTTGGTGGTGTCCACGATCATGCGGGGACTGGCGCATTGGGAGGCAAGTATATATTCAGGGTCGGGTTCCAGCATGGCTATGTGAGTGTTGTTTCATAACTGTGGTACAGTGGCCCACACGATTTTCTCCTGTCCCGCCTCAACTGTGGCTGTTGTTGCTAAAATCATGGCACATGTATCGTACAGTGATGATTCCGGTCAAAGGGGTATCCCTCGGCCGTGTATGTCTAGTTCATGTTGCCTGCAATGTATGATGGCTTCGCTGGCACTGAAGAAATCAGAGCAGAGCAGGGCATCGCTGTGGATAGAGGCGATAACAACTCACTGAATGAATTGCATCTCCTCGATCTGTATGACGAGGTTTACGGTACCAGCCATGGGAACGTCGACCCCGTAGCTGTTTGCAAAAAGATGTTTGTCGGCTTAAGGGGTGGCCTCTTATGAGGTGCGATGCTCTCATAAAGGCAGTTGTTAAAGACGGTGATGGAAGGTCCATTGTCAACAGTGACACTGGTAGAAACACCAATAAACAGACAGGCACACGTATATATAACTTTGCGGTGTGCCTGCGGAAGAGACTCCAATGACACCATTTGAGAAAGAGGTTTAAGTGCGGTATCACTCTATATGTAGTCGGATTGTTTCTGGATTGCTTCCACGAGGGCACTAGATGGCTGAGTGTAGAAAGGGCCAGCTCGTCATCGCTGTTGCTGTGATTGTGTAGGCGACGACAGAGCTGGGGGTAGCAGTGCTGATGGCTGTGATGCTGTATCTGTGTATGCTGAATTGGTGTATACAGCAGTGTGGATGGGGTTGTCACGATCACAGATAAGCGCAACTTGAGCGAGCCACTTCTTACAGTGCATCATGGGGTGTTTAGTAGATGCCCAGAAGAAGCAGTGTCATCGAGGGATTCTCTCATTCCTGCGGTGGCGCTTCCTTTTGTTGATCCATGATGCGGAGTGTATGCTCCCTTCCGAATCACTGCGGCTGCTGCTGGTAGATGCAGTGGATGATGCTGTACAGGACGGTGTGTTGCATACCACCAAGGGACACTGGGGATTCAGTGCCTTGGCGGTGGGTCGTGGTGTTTCAATAAACGTTGTTTCAGTGGAGGTGCTACTACAACCTACCACTGCCGTTTTAGGCAGGAAAGAGGGTTTGTTAGATGCGGAAATTGCGGGGTCATTATTTCCGTCAGAAGGAGATGTTGGTGCTGCGGATGTGGAGTGCGTCGTTGGTACCGACATATAGGAAGCCGGGTGCTTGTGTGTGTACGATGTTGTAGAAGACTGTGGTTTACTGTGTGCCACCTGACATTGTTGTTACAGGCCGCAGCTGAGCCGAGTTGTGAGAACGGGCACCGATGTGAGTCTCTAATTGGTGGCTTGTTAGTTTAACGGTGTCTCAGGATGCAGGGTTCATCGGTCAGTGGACGGAGTTGTTGACGGAGGGCGGTTAGGACATCACTCCCTCCAGTGGCCTGGCTGACCACATCCAAAACATGTGATTGGTGGAGGTGTAGAAACTACTGTGGTTGCTGGTCGTGTGGTTGATTGTGTAGGGACTGTTGTGCTGAGTGTGGTGACGAGGTTGGTGAGTGCAAAGATCTGCTTAGTGATCTCTTCTAACCTATCTTGCATATTCTGTCTGTTGATATTGTTGTGCTGGTTCCCATATCCTGGGGCACTATTGTGGCTTCCCCGTTGGGACTGGCCATGCCCTCTTCCTCTGGTTGCGTGATTCTGACTGAGGGGGGGGGGGGGAGGTGTTCGGCTTGCGCATGCTGGTATTCTTCTTGCGCATGCTGGTTTGATGCTGATGCTGATGTGGATGCAGTGCTGGTGTCGATGGTGGTGGCGTGATTGATCTCATTCATTTCATTTATAGGATGCAGTTGACGGCGATTGTTTTTCTCCCATCCCAAGAAGTTTTTGATTCGAACCATGGTAGCCGTTAGCCTTTGGAGACTACCGTGCTCCATGAGAAATAATTTTTCCTTCAAGGCAGGTTCACTGCTGAACGTGTCGATGAAGGTATTTAGATGTAGGTGGATTATACCCTCGAGATTGGTGCTGGGATATATGCGGGTTACTAGCCTCCATATACGACTGGCTAATTCCGGTAAAGTTTCTCCCGCATGTCGGCGTAAGTTTTTCAGCCGTAGCCGACTGGTTTCCGCGAGGGCCGTGTCGCTGAATCTTTCCAACAACGCACTTTCCAGTTCATTACATTATCACAACAACCGGAAAAGAGGCGTACACTATGCGTATCCTGTTTAGAAATTGTCCCTAACTACTTTAAACCTATCCTATCGAGCTAGAATAGCCAGGTTTAGTCAGTAACATGTCAGGCTCAAACAATTAGAGCATGCTCAGCGACCTCAGTGTAAAATTGATGCTGGCAGGAATATAGTGAAGTGGATATATATATGTTGCTGTATAGTATTTCCTAGCATACTGGGATATATAGAGTTTTTACAAATAAAAAAAACATATTAACTAGATAGCTACTTGCCATATACACAACTAACCAATACACAATTTAACGAATACGATGATAATAAAATATCACAGGCCATTGGACCTTGCGGTGCGGCTAGTTGAACGCACCCACATTAAACAAGGATACTATTCACAGTAAGAAACAGAAAATATAAGATGCAGTCTTAAGACCGGTAAGGTACTTATTAGTCATCAATACCAACATACGGGAATGATTAAATGTTCAATAATATAGTACTTGAGTACCTATTGGTCATCGGTATG
Source organism: Chaetoderma sp. LZ-2023a (assembly GCA_034401795.1). NCBI lineage: Eukaryota > Metazoa > Mollusca > Caudofoveata > Chaetodermatida > Chaetodermatidae > Chaetoderma > Chaetoderma sp. LZ-2023a. The sequence goes on from CM067369.1 coordinate 51,865,822, forward strand.
GATAAGGTTCACGAGTCACTGAAAATGAGGTGCTACTAAATAGATAGTGTGAGATGGTACGATCTTTGATGCTTTAAAGATTTCCGCAACCAGGCCTCTGCAAGCAGGCTTCCACAGGCAGGAATCCGCAGGCAGGTTTCCACGAGCAGGATGGATACGGCATATTCTCAGGACAGTGTAACAGAACGATTCAAGAGATGTCCATTAGATAGTCATTTAACTGATACAGAATCTAAACAGTCTGTTGTAAAGTTTCTTTCCGGCGACAGTAATATGAAAGTTGAGAGTAACAGAGTTCTCGACAGCACCACGATACAACAATTTTCGATGCTCCCGGATAGCCATCCAGGGGCAAAATAAATAAAGTTATGCCTCCCATATCGGGACTTTTCTAAGGGAGTCTTTCCACGGATGGGCCGTGCACACCCAAATGTGATTCTACGGGATGTAGAGCTGATGATGATCCTTGGTGGATGACTCGCCGGATCTGCCAACCATGCTGAAACATGTACTCAAACCTCCATGCTGCATGTCGCGTGTGATTAATTAACTTTTCGACCACAGTCTGGTGGGACTTTTCACGGTGCACCACAAGAGCTATGCGACATACCCCACACCATGTGCCAGTTATTGTACATGCATAGTTATTCAGAGTAATAATGGCATGCAGTCTTCATATATCATGGTAGACCTTAGCCATTCAGATGAACGTTACCAGCCATGGTTGAACCCAATATTGGATCTTGGAACCAGTTATCGGGTTGTCATGTCCATATGTCTGTCGCTCTGTCTGTCTGTCAGTTTGTCCAATCGCTGATCATTACATATCATTACAATCAGCTTCGTTGCTATCTCCTATGATAGCCAAATCTATATGGTATTCCACGCATAACTTTGTGACGAATACCATACCATGTCACAGTGTAATCATATTTGATTACACCATGGCCTAGATGAATCAGTCTTACAAGATGTGAAATCTGCATGGCTAAATCAATTACCGCACCAGTGCTATGAATTGTAGCTGCATAGTCCATGATAATGTGTGTGTGTGTGTGTGTGTGTGTGTGTGTGTGTGTGTGTGTGTGTGTGTGTGTGTGTGTGTGTGTGTGTGTGTGTGTGTGTGTGTGTGTGTGTGTGTGTGTGTGTGTGTGTGTGTGTGTGTGTGTGTATGTGTGTGTGTAAAAACATAATCAACAATATATATATATATATATATATATATGATAGGAAATACAGATTAAAACACGCCCACTACAAGACAGGTATAAGTCATTCTGCATAATAGATTTTATACAATGGTATCATACAATACAATGTAACACCCCAGTAGTGACACCATCTGATGGAATGACAGTTTCTGACATCAAGTGATTGCCATATGCATGCACGCATATTTAACAAATGCGTGTGTATGCCATAATAATCAAACCTCATTGAAACATTTGCGGTATCAAACAATTAAATGTGCCTCCCCATGCATTGTCAACATTTTTTGGAATGCAGATTCTAACATCAAGTACCTGGCATATGCACGAATTCGTATGTATAGCCAGGCACACATTTGTCTGCTATAAAAATAATACAATCAAACTGTTTTGAAACATTTGGCACGTGTGTTTACTTTATTCTTTTTGTACAAATAATAAAACGAATTTATGACAGTTAAGCAAGATTTCTGATGAATGCATAATTCTCACTATTGAGTGGTTGCGATCCACCCCTTCTGATGGACTGTTAGATTCTAGCATCAAGTGATTGCCATATGCATGTATATGTATGTATAATCATGAACGCATTTGTCTGATACAAATAATAACAATCAAACTGTTTTTGAAAACATTAGACATGTGTGTTTACTTTATTCTTTTTGTACCATTAATAAAACACATTTGTAATACGTGCAGTTATGCAAGTCGAATGCATAATTTGTACCATCGTGTGTCTGCAATGCATATTTATAGTCATGCAACAAACCCATTAATCATCATTTGCCTGCTATACAGCAACATTCTAGAAAAAACTGTTTGAACATTTTGGCGCGTGTTGTCTGACATGCTAAGTTATAAAAGGAGAATGTTAAAAATTAAATTTATCAGTCATTCTCTGCATTAGAATGAGCTCTCAAATGTATCATCAGTGGCATACAGCAAATTCCATCCAGATACATTGTGGGTGTATCGAGTGGAACCATTATCCCACTGTAGAAATACGACCGCCTACACATGTTGTAATGCTTGAGATTCGTAACCGCGAGACAGAATACCTCGCGGATCCGATTCTGAGGAATTATAACAAATTAATTCATACACAATACCAACAGAAAAACGAATGTTGGGTATGTAATTGATGTCTCGAGACCCATAAACACAGTTGAGAGCCACAAATACACCTAGTAAAACCAATATCATCAGGGTTTTTTAAGCACCACCAAATCTTTAAATTATGAAATCTTAAAATTATGCTTTATCCATACAACGGCATTTATTATGCGCATACTCACATACATACGAAAACGCATACACACGCAAGCTTGAACACACACATATAAGTAATACACTCATGAAACGCATACACATGTGCATACATGGGCACGCACGCACGCACGCACGCACGCACGCACGCACGCACGCACGCACGCACGCACGCACGCACGCACGCACGCACGCACGCACGCACGCACGCACGCACGCACGCACGCACGCACGCACGCACGCACGCACGCACGCACGCACGCACGCTCGCACGCACATACACACACGCACACATACACGAAAGGATTGTGTGTATGTATGCTCGTACATCAATAGTGCATATACGCACATACACATACATATGAATTAAAAAACCCTGAACACATTGATATTCCTACACCATGTGCGTGTATGGGAGCTATTGCTATTAGACATCAATCAGTTATGACAGGAGCTCTGTATGTACACAAATTAACCCCAAAATCTTTGAAACATTTTTTTAAAACCATTAAATTACTGATACCACCTATCTTTAAAGGCCTTTATCTCCTTAAATATGATAGATACATGATTATTATCTATATTATTGTATACATACATCGGTAAATTTACTTATATATTGCCCATATAATGCTGTACTTTGCTCGGATAAATGACTGGGAGATGGCCCTCCTTTAATCCCTACCTCAGACGGGAATATAAGGCACCACACCAGGGACTACCATTATTCAAAAATCATTTTGATAGACTTGACAGGATAACAATAGCCCCCAACTGCGCATGTGAAAACAATAGAGCCTATAATCACACACCATGCACACATTAAATGGAAACACCGGACCCTCTATACTACTTGTATAAAATGAATCTACAGACCATGACGTTTTCAAAAATATAAGTGTAAACACTGTGCTCAAATTAGAAATCTATATCGTCGTTATTTAACTATGTGATACATTAGTTAAATTTCTATTCCTGGGTGAGGCATATGGTGTTATAAGTTCAATGGGTTTTTTGCTGTCATCCAATGCTATCGCAATAAAATTGTGAATTGTGTTTCATAACGGCGTTCTCTTCAGCGGTGTTAGGAATATATAAACTATATTTGCGGAAATGATGAAGAATATGTTATAACCGTCCTTTGTCTGATTTCTCTGATGGTGCCGATTTTGGCATCAAGTTTTGATCTTGAGATAAATGAATGGTTCAATGGTATAGGTATATCAGTAAAATTGCTAGTTTTAAAGCAATGCTCTTTCTGGTGGCACAGCAGATGTTTAAAAAGCTCTTACATGCAGCCCAATACATCTTTAGGTACTTAAGTTTTCCTACTAGCCTTAAGACTTCCTGAGATATTGTAATAGTAATGTAATTGGCAGGAATCTTCATAGAAAATGGCCATCTTAAGGTACAGGAACTAATGTATGAAAACAACAAAAGAATTCCATGACTTTGCGATAGTGGGATAAACGTCTTAATCTCTGCAATTTGTACATATATAAATGATGACAATATCATTATCACCAATAGAGATATCGCCATGAAAATGCATGCACTCCTGTCTCCAGAGTGCCGTTATCCTAGTTCTTGTCAGATGGGATTCAACCTATGATGGCATAGGCTTAATTAACTCATAGAAAATTTTAATAACATAGCGTTTTCTAACACCATTTTAATCGGATTTATATATAAATGTCACAGGAAAATTTTACAACGTAGCTTAAATATGGGCTCTACAATAGAACTGTGTATTTTATGCAAACGAAGATTACCCTTCGTGCGTTCCCCTTTAATGATGGCAGAAAAGCCCATTAATCATTTTGACAGGAGAACAATAGCGCTTATAATCACACACCAGAACCACAGCTCTTATAATCACAATAGTGCCCAGCGGCCACCATAACTATGACGTCGTAACAATCATCAATCATTTTTGAAACAAAATACTTGATTCTGATTGGTCGACATGGTTATGACGCCATCTCAGTTGCATAACAATAGCGTCCAGCTTCCCCCGTCACTACTTATCACATCAATTCAAGTTGTGGTACAATACATTCTCTCTGTCTCCTTCTCTCTCTTTCTCCCTCCCTCCCTCTCTCTCTCTCTCTTTCTCTCTCTCTCTCTCTCTCTCTCTCTCTCTCTATCTATATAGTGAGTTAATTCTTGCATCAAGTTAATCTATTCCAGTTAATACATTATTTTACTTTCAGGACGTACAGAAATGGGTAGCACACAGACACCACCACTATCCGAGAAATCCGACGCTACAGAACTGCAAGGACAAGATGACTTTGGCCAGATGAAGAACACAGACATGGAAACTAAGAAGGAAGAGAGTAACGGTCTCCGTACATACGATGAAATGATGAGGGTATTTGACCCGCCATTTATAACTAAATACACGCGTAGATGGAAATGGACACGATATATTCCCATGTTGCCGAATCCATATCCAGACGAGAGCCTGGATATCACAGCACAGCCCAACGGGGATTTAGAGTGCATGCTGTTTGACGATGAGAAACTTGCTAAGCTAAGTGAAACCGATATCTTAGAGTGAAATGCAACCCATGTAATTGGTTGTTAATTTCAACCATGGAGGCTTAATAAAACTTCACATGCATAGTCTACAGGGATCGGTGCCGAAATTGCAAAGGTACTAGATTTACAATTATGTAGGGTCTTAGAAGGGCGCAGCACTGTTAATATTTTAAAATCACTACTTCTCCATTATTGATGAACGGATCTTTAAAACGCATGAGGTAGACTATTCTAGGTGTAACTGTCGACATCCTGATGCACTCTGATTTTGTATTCGTCCTTGTTAGAGTTGACTACATTCACTTCATTGATGAACAGATGCCGATCAAACTTTAGGTGGCAATTTTAGTGCTATCCATCGACAACATAGCTGAGCCTGATTTTCGATTCACTACTTGGTTTTAAAAGGGCACCTTCACCCCACCCGCCTTTAAATATTAGCATCTCTACTACTCCGTTATTTATGGATGGATCTTGATAAACCTTGAGGAGGTATATCATAGATCTCTCGACATCATACTGCAGTCCGAGTTTTGTTTCACGTTTGGTAGTGTGTACACCACACTTACATTTTTTTAATCGTTACTGCTCCATTCTAGATCAATGAATCTTTATAAAGATTGAGGGGGTAGTCTAGTAATACGTGCCCTGAGTTTTACCCTCTCCTGTATTTTTAAATGGAGACGCGTCATTGCGGTGGGTAATGTTTACTCATCTTTTAATGATAACTGGATCCTAACCAAACTTGAGGAGGATATTCATGGCACAGCTGTTGATACCATAACGGAGCCTGATTTCCGACTCATGATTTCCGATTCATTCTCTCCCACACCACCCATGGATTGAAGTGGATGCAAACTACTACATAACATCTCCTAACCTACTGTCCCTGATTGAAGTTCTGAGGCTTACAACCAGGGTCATTCCATTCCATCCATGTTTGTTTGAAATAGCCGAAGCGCTAATGATGAGTAGTCTTTGGTTTCCATTATTTTTAATCGAAGATGGTCAATAAACAAGCCAGTCATTCCAGTCGTAAATTTTCAATAAGTACATGTAGTCGTCTCTATGCTAATTGGGTAAAATATTTGTATTAGTGGTCAAGCCTGCTGCAAACGTCATCTGCAGTGACAACAACGTGTATAAATTCGCATTTTGCAGGACAACAGAAAGATATTTCGGAAAACCCAGTGGTAAGTTTAAAAAAGTCTTATCATAACCTGTAAATGGGCATTCAGAGAGCAAAAATGTCGATTTTCCTGAAATGTTTTGACCTATAAATGTTTAATTGATATAAGCAGCATGCGCCCTGTGGTGACACAAATGGTGTTACTAATTTTAATAAAAATGGAATTATTTCTAGGACGTATGCATCGAGGGCAACACCTCATCTCTATCAGCTCAGCTTAGCTCTACAACATTCTATCAAGACCATCTCCGAATTTTAATCTGCCAACGACTAACATATCTGCCTAAACACACACGTGACCACTTACTTATTTTATGTTTGCACACCATATAACAAATTGTTCACCAATTAAGGAATGTTACCTTGAATATTTTTTTAATAATTTGAATGATGAAATTTAGCTTCAAAATATTCATCTACATGTACAGTAGGTTTTTGTTGTCACATGTGGAGATTCCATGACTGCTCCAAGATCAGAATTACACACTTTCATAAGCCTGGGAAGTAACTAAAGGCGGTAATACACATTTTCTCTATGATTATATAGAAAAATCGGTTTTAACACAGAAAGATTAAATACGATTTATAAATACGAGTTTTAGAGACCCAACATGCTCCTTTAAACATATATGTTTGAAGAATGGTATATTGGTGTGAATAGTCTGAAATATATGAATGCATGAATCTTTATTCACATTAGGCCATCGGCCCTTACGTGAAGACAATGGCAATAATACTATGACGGGTGACTATACAATACATTATAAACTGCATACTTTTTTACTTCATAAATTAAGACAACTTATGTGACCATAGGACATACTTAAACATACTTATGTGTCCTATCTGATCAACTCTCATGTGCAAAAAAAACCATGCACGCGCACGACCACACACATTCGTACGCACGCACACACACATATGCAATAATTCTAGGCTCCAGTATATATATATATATATATATATATATATATATATAGTACAGCTCAGAAACAGGTTAAACATGTCTCCAAACAAAACAGAAATGTGCTGCTGAGTATCCTGAATATATTTGGACTGGTATCCCCAAAATACCCAACATAGTATATGATATTAAAGCATCATCATAACAGTTTGAAAAGAAATTAACATAATGTGACATAATATGAGTATACGTGAATTAATAAGAATATCAGTTACTGTCATGTTCATTTATTGCACATGTTAGAATCTAGTTAAATACTCTGCACCTGATTTACCGTAGTACAAGTCTCAGGATAACTGTACAGAGAAAAACTGTTGCGTATTTTGAAATCAATCCGACCAACGGCTGTTGCTACTTATGGCATCGACAGCCGCCAGTCGAACTATCCTCAAAATACCCAACAGAACATATAATATTAAATCATTATCACCAACTATTGCCAGTTATATCTTCAAGATTGTAATCCATATTATTATCGTCCAGTGTCATTGATAGTATTATCACAAATTTCAATTATTACGGTCATCATTTACCCTCACCTAACCACAACCAAACCCTATAGCGCATAGTGCGTTCACCCGATCTTCTCTTCTCCTTTCTTACATGTAACCGGAACGAAAGTGAAAGAAAAAGTGCCACCCAGTCACACCCCACCCAGCCCAAGCGCACATTCGAGTACGCCATTTAGACCAGGCGCCCAGGTAAGTTAATCAACACAACAGCTGTAAAAGGTTTCATATACGAGATAAGTCCGCTCTGTGAAACTATGTATAAATCTGAATTGCTGCCGTGTCACAACCTGTGCATTTTGACAGAAAGGGACGCGAATCAAGGGTTCATACCTACTTTTTCCAAGGTTATACAAACCTGTTTCCACGTTTGACATCAAGGGTTTCCAGTCAAATGAGTTTCCAAATATCTATCGTTTGACTAGATACAATTCTTCGAATAGCGAGACAAATCTTACACACTCTGTCAAATGTTTGGATAATGACAGTGTTAAGAGACTGCTAAGAGACATCATATAATTTGTTATTTAATAATCGGCCTTGTGGGCATAGATCTATTAATGAAATGATCTGATCTCTCATTAAAATATATTATGTCATAATCAATTACGTCACCACTACACGATCAAAATGACCTAACTACATCACAAACATCGAAATGACCATCTCCAAAGTGTAGAAATTATATGTCTTTGCTGGATTTACGATTGAATCACGAGTATGTTAAATTTCTGAATCTAATTTACCTGAGATATGATGCTGCCATATGAACAAATAGCTCACAGTCAAATTTTTGACAAAATATTCAACAATGTAGCTGTATATTGTTACCTTGAGGTTTAGATTCTTGGAATCCAGGTTTCAATGTTTCCAAATTGGTTTCAACATGATGGGCACACCTAGAAATGGATCCCTTCATTCTCATGGCGCCACACTGGAACTACAATGGTTTTATGGGCCAGTAATGGACATGTTGAGTGGCAGTTAAGCGGCCAGATGACAGCGATGGTGTTTGATTTGTCAAACCATGTATTACATTCCTTTCAAAGTTCATCTTTGGTCACTTAATTTAAATAAATTTTCATTCTTTCAAATATGGGTGCTGGAATACTGAAGTTGAAGCTTGCCGGCCGTGGGTTGGGGTTGAATAAAGCATCTGTAACAACATTTTGCTACCCTTCCAAAAGGAGTTGCTGTCATGAGGAAAACACAGGCTTATTTTACTGGTATTGATGTTTTGACACTCGTCAATTAAAAGTGATTTGACGCTTGCACTTCTTGGGTTGAATAAATGACCATTTGGAAGATTTCGACACCATTCTTAAAAGATGGCTGCTGTCACCACGAAAGCGCGGGTTAATTTTGCTGTCATCGATGTTTTGCGATTCTACTATGTCTAAGCTCTTAATATAAAGTAATTTTAACCTTGCAGGATGTGGGTTAATTAAATACATGGTGGTGACCACCGGAAGTCTACTGTCCTCCGAGAAGATCAGCGTGAAATTGCTGTCATAAGCATGTTTGCACATGGTAACCCTTGAAGAAACCCATGGCACAATTTTTAACCTTGCAGCAGATAGGTTGAATAAATGTAGATATGAACCCTTGGTTCGCGCCCCTTTCTGTCAAAATGCACAGGTTGTGACACGGTAGCAATTCAGATTTATACATGGTGTCACAGAGCGGACTTATCTCGTACACCAACCCTTTTACAGCTGTTGGGTTGATTAACTTTCCTGGGCGTCTGGTCTAATTATTAGGATTGCAATTTAATACATGTTGAATATATTGAAACCGAAGCTTCTCACTGTCTATTCTTCTTTTGTCATCCCCAAGTGTGCGATTTGTATGCTGTTGATAAACTAATAATCTAATAGCTGTTGAATATTTGAAACTATTTTGACTGGTGGCCTGCTCAATGTATTCGCCATATACTATATAGTGTACGAATTGAATGTATCTTTGCATGTATTTATGATTACTGTTTTCTTATTTCCGGGATAAATTTAATTGCTGTTGAACTTTTTTAACTAATCTGATTGTCGAAAGTGGTACGTGTATTGCACCGTGCCATCTTAAAGGAATACTCTCAGCTTGGTGTCTGAAAGCAGTAGTCTCACTAGTCGTAGCTCATCTTCATTGCAACTGGCCTGGCATAGTATATCTAGGATCTTTGAGCGTTTAATTGTCTCAAAGGCTCGTGACATGTAAATGCCCATTTTCTGGAAGTCCCAGTGTTTGGACATGACTACCGTCACAAGCATGCGTTGAGCCCATACAATGTCTGCGCAGCTGCGTCCATGCATGAAGAAACTTTGAATTGATCCGCTGAAGTAATCGATCTTGTCTCGGATGCGGCATAGAGTAACATTGGATAAGATTTTCCGTTTGCTGTTGAGGAGCACAATGGGCTGCAGATTGGCTGGAGCCCAGGTGGCTTCTTGGGCGTGGGTAGTGCGATAAGGGTGCCTTGTCCTACAGGGTCGATGGGAAGTTGCAGCATAAAAGCTGAATTGATTAGGTGCGTGATCGGTTTTGAGATAATGGTACTTGCATATTTGAATAGATCATTGCTCATGCCACCAGGTCCAGGTGCACGTCCATTTTTCAGGGTATTAAGTGCCTTCGCAACTTCTGCTGTTTTAATTGGTGTTAGTAATGGCCTGGGGTCTCCTGAGAACGGGTGCAAGGGCTCATCATCGTTGTCAGTGAATCATTCTCGGATCGCCTCGGGTTTTCCCTACTCAGTCCCGATAAAGTGTCATTCAGAGTTCGTGTACTGTGAGTGGTGGTGTGAAGTCAGTAACTCTCAGGGCTCGGGCCGCCCGAAACATGTTGTGACAGTCATCCGTGGCAGTGATTTCATCTGCTAGGGAGTCTGCCTGTTGAATAGCAAGATCTTTTAAGCATTCGCTAATGTGGCGCAGAATAATATTGCGCTCCCGGTGTAGTTTGGTGCTGGCTTCACTTTTGCCACTTTGATAGATGCGCAGACGTAACGCTTTCTGCTCTGCTGACAGTTTTACTACTAGAGGGTCGTCAGTATATCTAGTTTGGTAGTTTTTAAGAACACCTATGTTGCTGGTAGCGGATTATTCCATAGATTTCAGTATTTTGGTTAGGGCTTCGTTTGGATCAGAGCTGACATCGATGTTAGCTATCTGCTCCCCGATGGACTTTTTTGTATGACATTTGAGTGTCAGTGTCGCTGATGAGCTTGGGTAGGTTCTAGGCGATTCTACCCTCTTGCCTGGTATGGTGTTTATATATTAGGTAGAGATCGTTCATCTGCAGGCGTGTAATGACTAGCTTATGGTCAGAATTGACGCCTGTGTCTCCATACGAACGAGCGTTCCGGAGTAAGCGTTTTGCTTCTGTCTTGAATAGTTTGAAGTCTATTTGGTTGAAGACAGCTGTTGTAGCCTTAGAACCTTTTGGGGCTTTGCGATCAGTAATGTGTCCAGTCCATGTTGTCCGGTGACAGCATGGGTGTTTGAAAGCCGTATTTGTGACAAATGGGCCATTGGAACTAAGGAATGCAACCAGTGCATCTCCATTGATGGTGCGTTTGCCCTTTGCATAGGATCCCATGCATAAGCCAAGTCCTGAACTTTTGTCCGCATTTCGAGTTTACCCAGCTTGGAGTTGAAATCTCCACACACGAACAGTTGCCATCTAGCTGGGAGTGTAATGGCGGAGCTCACTTCTGCATAGAAGGAATCCAATATTGTTGGATTCGCTTTGGCTTTTTCGGTAGTTGGGCCGTATGCTTTGACAATTCGACGCTTAGTGGTGGTGTGTTTTCGCGTAGGTATAGTCAGGTCGATGAATGCAACGCGATCACTGACGTATCCAAAACTAATGACATGATCTAAGACCCTTGGTCCGATTACGAAGTCTAAGCCCCGGTATGTGGCCTGTTTTTGCTCCATGAGCACTAGCTTATGGCCTGTCTGTAGTTGCTGCGCTGAGTGTTTAGCTACTTTAGCCTCTTGAATGCATGCAATATCGATGTTATAGTGTTCACGGTCTGAACCTAAGGTTTGCCTCTTTGATGTATATATATATATATATATATATATATATATATCTATATATATATATATATATATATATATATATATATATATATATATATATATATATATATATATATATATATATATATATATATATATATATATATATATATATATATATATATATATATATATATATATATATATATATATATATATATATATATATATATATATATATATATATATATATATATATATATATATATATATATATATATATATATATATATATATTTATATATATAGATATATATATATATATATTTATTGATACACACGTTACCAGTATATTTACATATCCGATATCACTCCAATGACTGTAACGGACCTTTCCACTTTTAGCCTTGCCCCACCCATCTCTAGCTAAGCTCTACCCACACCTCGCTCCTGTTGGGATCGATCGATCTCTGAACTCCAACAGCATGTTTATTAAATAGTAGAGACATACAATTCTTACAACGTGTTGGACTCTATGATGTAATGATTATGACGTCATCCTACGCGCCGCTTACCTGATTATGACGTCATATGACGTCATCTGATAGATGGATACTCTGGAAAGGTGGATTACTCTATAGATGGAGAGAGTATAACATACTTCATTCATTTTGTCACAAACTTTGCTTCGCTTGTGAATTAATGCAATTTTAACTATTTGATGCATACGTTACCAATACATACGTTACTAACAAATACGGAACTGAGCTGAACTCGCTTTAACATAACTCTGTATTAAGAAAGGTTCGTCTGCTAGCCATTTTGAGTATTACCAACACGTGTTTATAGATCTTAATTTTAATGAATTGGAAATGTGGTGACATTCAATAATAGCGATAAGAAACTGGAGGGTACATATACTTTATTGTAAGTCGCAATAAGCTGTTATATGCATTACAATAGGTAGCGCATGCATAACATTGTAAGCACCCGTGTAAATCAACGAATGCGGGGCAGTTTTTCATCTTGGCTTTGACATTTTCGTATCTCTGGAAGCCTGTGGCAGATTTGTGTCTGTTCTAATACACTACTGGTATGTGCACAATAATGTTAAAGGACATATTTATAATGGCATGCTTGGTTAGTTTTATTGAAGTGGTTGATATATTATATAGTTATCAATAGCATATAGTTATTAATAGGTAAATAAATGCATTGAATGCTTGCAAGATTATCGAAGTTATTATAGATAAAGTTATATCCTGTATGAATATTATCCTTTTATGCTGTAGAAGAAACGGCATATAGTTTGTCAACGTAGGTATCAATGTATACGATACATACGTTACTTAAACATGTAACAGCCACAACTGCCTAACTAGCGTGTGTAGTGATGCTGAAGGCAGGGCCGTCTTGTGGAACTGGTACTAGATTTGTTGATTGTCCCGATGCTCTCGGAGTTCAGCACATGCATTTCTGGTGGTAAATACGTATCTTCAGCTGACTATGAAGCGACCGTGGGATTATTTTCTGAAATTAAGTGCTATGAGTGCAATGTGAGTGGCAAAAACTATTATATATAGGCCTACATTAAATTTAATTAATTTCTTATTTCCTTGATTCGAAACCTGATTCAACAATGATAATTAGCAATGTCGACATTTCTACTCCTTGTCCACGCCCTTACTTTTGCAGACCAATAGTATATTTTAGAAAGCGTATGAATAGAATGACTGCCTCCGTCACTATGTCAGTCATTCCAATTGTTAGTTTTCTCAAGTATTCTTTTATTGGTCTACTTATTTGATATTGTCTCTGAGAAGAGTTCTGTTTTGCTGACCAACCTTGCATTATATATAACCATATGCTCATAATTCCATGGACTTATGATATAGCTCTTTGAACCATGTAGCCCTATAAATGCAATTTCAAGACAACCATACAGCATGATACAGGTAAGCTGTTGAATATTTTGAAACTATTTTGGCTGAGAACTGTTGCTGTCAAAACAAATTATGGAAAGCAGTGATATAAAGCCTATTCATAACACGATGAAATTATATGCTGTCGTTGCAATTACTTCGGCAACTCTCAACTAGAGACATCATGTTACTGTGATATGTGTATCACGCTCATAGTGTGTGACACGTGTTATGAATGAACAAGGAGGTGAGCGAACAAAACTTGCGGATAAGTAGAGGTGGGACGTGCTGCCGGAACAAAAGAAATTCACACCTAAGGTTCGGAAATCTTGTGTGTAATGAATTCATTTGTTCCGCCAGCTCTTCTCCGTTTCTGATTGGATGTTAGATGAAGAGGCTGGGTCATACGCCGCTCGTTAACTCACGTGACTCCTATCATGTAATGATGATTGACAATGATTAATGAGGGTAATTAAGCGACTTCAAAGACACCGATCTCTTCGAGAGAGTACAATGCACAATGGTTAATGTATTGTGCAAGGATGATTGACAGGGTACATGTCTGGACTCGTCTTTTCAGGACTCTGGGAACTCATTCAATCATGGAGCCCAACCCTCGTTAAATCATGTGACTCCTAGCACCCTATCACGTTATGTCGATTGACAAGTGTTAATGAGGATAATTAAGCGCTGATCTCTTCGAGAGAGTCAATGCGCAAGAGGTAATGTATTGCGTAAGGATGATTGACAGGGTACATATCTGGACTCGTATCTTCCGGACTCTGGGAACGCATTAAATCATGAAGCCCCACACCCTCATAAAATCACTGGTCTCCTAGCATCCTATCATGTAATGACGATTGACGTGTGTTAATCGTATAAAAGACGTTAAAAATCTGTTCGGTTAAGGCTTAACTTTTTTATTTTGTTTAAACGGTTTGTTCAACGTGCATTATATTTATGAATGCCGCATATCTTATGGGTTGTGAAGTGCCAGTTGCGTTCGGCAACAACGTGTACGTTCGCGTCATGAAACGTAATGACGAATTTATAATAGACATACACGAGTTTAGTGTTGGTAGTGTTTACCCCACCCAGCGTGGGGTGTTTATGCATGGCAATACATTTCGAAAGTTTGCCGCCATGATTCCAGCATTCGAAGAATCTGTGCATAGTGCAAAGGGTTCTGTAGTGCTAGGGGTTCTGATAGAGTAGAGCAGATTAGTTACCTATATTAATTAGAGCCTTTTTAATTAAAAGTCACTATCAGCACTAAATATCCGTATGTCAAGCTAAGTGGCTCAACCAACTGAGATCAAACCATTGGTCAGAAGCGTGACATTCCCTAGTGACTCGTGGAGAATTTCGAAAGAGAACGTGCATGAAATTCTCGGCAATATAATGAACTTTACAATCGTGTAAGTGTTTTGTACTCGAAAAATAACGTTTCCAATCAATTTTTATTAATGTGCGTCGGTCGGGCCACGAAATACTGCAAAAGAATTTCCACAGCCAATATACAGATAAAAACTCACAATGGTTGAAGCTATGCTCTCCAAATATTCCAGAGAACAACTATTAAGCATTAGATTAATGGCTGATTCTTGTCGTTCGAATAATGGACAGTCAAATAGGTTTATGCACTAACGTGCCTTTACTCTCGGTTCTAGAGTCAGCTTAAAGTTAATGGTTTACGAAGAACTTTGGTTTGAAATAGTCAGAACTCTAAGCAGCTGCGCGAATATTAACTCAAAGTTAATATCTGACGGGTCATACATTACTACTAAGGATGAAGAGCTTAAACTAACTACAGTTTTGGCTTGTGATATGGTAAAACTATAGAATACATATTCTCGAGACTCGGTATGCCATGATTACTTGAATTAATGCCTAAGCAGACAGACAATGTTAACATTAGCTGATTCTGAAATAGGCAGAGCCATCCAGAACCTTAATTATCGACCACGTATCCCCAGAAGACCATGGGGTGTTAGATCTCGCCATTCAACAGGGGTCTATGGGTGTAGAAGAATAAGAAATGCTTTCGGGATTCGAATCGCTACCAGATACATTGAGTTCTAATTATGAAGACAAGGCTTTTATACCGTCCCCATGAATGCTGCGAATGATCTGATGACTTAACCGCTGATCTGAAATGCTTAGACTGATCTATCTGCAGTCCAAACATTTAAAGCATCTGAGAACACAAATTTAACTTTACTCTAGCCATCAAGTCGCTACGATTTAAAATTCGTTCAATCTCTTGGTCTAAATTCACAGCAGATCTAAGATTTTGATCACTATTTAGAATGTTAATCTTAGATGTCGTGTTTATACCCTATATTATATTATTCAGACCAACGCAATCTTCTGAACACTCCATCATTATTATTATCTGAATAATTTAGTAATAAGCGGTAATACTGCTAGCAGTAGAAGTGGTAAGAAACGCCCGCATTGAATATCGCAATATTTGTGTAAGCGTTTATATTGTAAATCGATTTAATTTTATATTTCCACAAATTAAGTTTAAGCAGCATTTAGACAGCATCGGCTAAACCCTTATTACAGTGCTCTAGTATTTTCTGTTGTTGCTTCGGTTTGGCTTTAGCTAAACTTTACAAGACATGCAATTGATTGGATATATTGCCTGTGCTACGCCCTCCTTTAAAGCTTAGACACTGGTCTAACTTACGAACTAGACTACCTACTATTATTATTAGTAGTATTAGTGTGGTGCTTCCTGTTAGCCATTTGACTTTTCTTACCATTTCTTACTCATTGTAAGATTCTGAAATAGGCAGAGCCATCCAGAACCTTAATTATCGACCACGTATCCCCCAGAAGGCCGTGGGGTGTTAGATCTCGCCCATTCAACAGGCATCTATGGATGTAGAAGAATAAGAAATGCCTTCGGGATTTGAATCGCTACCAGATACATTGAGTTCTAATCAGTGTACACTACACAAACTTTGGTGGGTAAAATATTGGTCCGTAATCTCAGGTGGTCGGGTGTTGTCTGACAGACGTCTATGAGCAAATAGCCATGAGCCCTGTTAGTGGCATCAATATATGAATTATTTAATCGTGAGCTACATCTAGGATCCTTTTGACGTGCCAATGTCGTTATACTCGAGGCATCTCGAGAATTTTTAAATATGATTATGTAATGGCAGTTTCATATAAAACTGCTTAAAGTGTGTTGTATCTGATTCCAATAGTAAGGTAATGCTGTTTGCCCGTGAGCTATCGTGGTTACAAGCCAGAAACTGTATGTGCGATGCATTCCGGGAAGGTAGTTTCCAAAAGTATGCTAATATGGGAAAGGTCTATTGTATAATTTAGAGCTTCAAAACTGGTGGAGCATAAGTAACATACATCTTTTTATATACATATATATATATATATATATATATATATATATATATATATATATATATATATATATATATATATATATATATATATATATATATATATATATATATATATATATATATATATATATATATATATAGGATGTAATCATCATATGTTAAGATTAAGATGATGTATTTCGTTTCATTACATATAGGGTCGCAGTTGTAAAGCTCTAATGTGTAAAATTTAGACAATTTTATTTTCAGTCATTTTGGGGGTTTTTTTTGCTGTGAATACGATCTTTAATTGGGTGTTTACACCTAGATGTATTTTAACTGGGTCAATCTTTGATGAGCTTCCCCCGAAGGGTTGCTCTAAATAAAAGTTTAAAATTGAAAATATCAAAAAATTAAGCTAAAATATTATTAGAGTGTGGTCTTACCCAGAATAGTTTGAAAATAAAAATAAAATATTTCGATTAATTGTTAATGTATATTAGACCCTAAGTTGTGTTTTAGACATTAATAGCTGAACGCACGTATAACGTTAGTTTGAGCTAAAAGTTAAACATTTTTTTAACTACAGTTCAATCTCTAAATATGCTAGTTAACTCCCTTGACATAGTATGATATATTTTTAAAAAACACTTTAACCTTCAGCCGGCTCCTGAGAACTCAGGCGAAACTCGCGAACATTCAGCCGATGTCATGGCAGACCACGACTCGATTCTAGATCGGTGTAAGTGGCATCTGTCATATGATGGCAACATCAGGAATTGCAATGAGGCTGAAGCAATCATGATGTTGACAGACGCCATGCGTATGGACGCTGATGATGATGATGATGATGCCGCTATTTCAGATGTTGAGGTGGTTGTGCTCAGGGGTATTCCGCCCGCCCACTAGATAGAGTACACCCCTTGGCTATCCTGGAGGATTTCATACTCAAGACGAGTCAGATATTAGAGATTGATACCTCCCGTGTTAGCCGAGCGCTAACCATAGAACAGGAGATTTTAGCGCCACAATTAACCATATTAGAGAAGCTCATAAACTCCCATGGCATCCGATCAGATGATTTCCCGGATCAGATCTGTGTACGGTGAAATTGAGTTACAGGCTTTGATCCAGTCAGAAATTACTATCCAGGAGTACGATGAGTACAACAGCCACGTAGAAATGTTAAGCAGCCAAAATGACAGTAAGTGAGTATAAGCTTTAAAAAGAGTTTGTAAAAAAAACCAGTTCGGGTTTGGACTGCGTGCATGTGTGCGTGTGTGTGTGTGTGTGTGTGTGTGTGCGTGCGTGCGTGCGTGCGTGCGTGCGTGCGTGCGTGCGTGCGTGCGTGCGTGCGTGCGTGCGTGCGTGCGTGCGTGCGTGCGTGCGTGCGTGCGTGCGTGCGTGCGTGCGTGCGTGCGTGCGTGCGTGCGTGCGTGCGTGTACCGTGGGTGGACCAATGTACCAAGGTTTCGAGTGGGGTGTGTGGGTTAGGGGTCGGGTGAGGGGTTTGATGTGTGGGAGGTGTTGGGCTGTTGGGTAGGCTTTGGATATCTGGAAAAAATTGTCTAGAAATATATAAAAAGATATTTCCGAAAAAGTTGGTCCCGATCCCAGGATGATTCATAATAAGGAAAAATTAGTTACCTCTCCGGGATGTAGAACCAACCATGAACAGAGACGAGGGATACCGTATACCAGCAGTCTACCAGTCCATGCTGTCACGTGACTCCACAAGATCTGACCAGAGTGATGTTGCCAGCGCCCGTCAGTTGGTGCTGAAGAAGTGACCGTAGTGGTCATGAAAGCTACCCTCAAACAATTTCTACATCCCGGAGAGGTAACTAATTTTTCCTTATTATATATAAAAAGATGTTTTTTGGGGGGTTTCCTCTGTTTTGGGTGTCGGTGAAAAGGCTTGTCTAGAAATATAAAATTTAATCTGTTTTTGTCCTTTTTTTACAACTTCGCCAACTTGTAAGACATGTCGACGATGACGAGTGGAGCAACGTTAGATCCATCATCGTTGACGACCCTGATGAAGACATCGATCTTGGTTTCAGGGACTTTAATCTCTGGAGCGTCTTTAGCATTGAAGCATGACAACCCTGAGCCTACGAGTGGTCCGAGCCATTAAAGTTAACCGATGACGTAGCGTAGGATTCAGTTGCTGTATTGGGTGAAACTGATTTACATTCCATAACCTCATTGGAAATCTTTGGAGATATTTTTAATTTTGATAGCTTTGAAGAACAAAATATCTCCCAAGATCTTCACACTGGTTCTAATTCTGAAGACGCTACATTGCAATGTAATATTACTATTTTAATGCACGGTTTAAGCGATACTGAACTCGTAACACCCGTTCATTATTATTGACCAGTAACCTAACCCATTACACCCCTAGAAGCCCACACACACACACGCACGCACGCACTCACGCACGCACGCACGCACGCACGCACGCACGCACGCACGCACGCACGCACGCACACACAGACCCCAACTCCGCCCTCGCCACATCTGATTACTCCACTCTGCCATAGTCGACTCTACTTTCCCGCACCCCACTGCTACTAACCACGCACCACCCAATGCCAACCCACCCCTCCCCCCAGCTATCAACCGCACCAAACTGCTAACAATTCTGTCAGCCCACCCTATACCCCCCTTCCCGCCCGCTAAGAAGACTAATACAAATAATTACAATTACAAAAATAAATTGGCTCAAGCCGGGGTGGGGTGAGTTGTGGAAAGTTCCGAAAGCAAAACTGGTAACACATGGACAGAAGTATTTCTCCTTCACCGCTGCTTCTCAATGGAACAATCTTCCTTTAGATATCAAAACATGTAATTTCAAATCAAGTCTATATAAATGTACTTCTTATTATATAACACTCACTCGGACCTTTCAGTCCCGGCGTTTTAATATTACAGAAAATGCTTGCGCTGTCAGGTTTAATTCGGGCTCCATTATAACTGTGAATTTGGTTGAAGTTTCAGAGCGAGTTCACTCGATATTTGAAAGAATAGTAGATATCTTTTACGCTAGCGTGAATGCATCACCTCAAGATTACAGTTGGGTCATGATAAATCTCCCGCCTCTAGACACCCCAATCCACGTGGACTGAGCAGATCCAAGATCTTACAGCTACAGAAATAACGAACGCAATTGCTGAAGTGAGACAATCCCAAAGAGACATATGTCTAGATGATGACTTTTCTATGGAGATATTGTATGTAGAAAATGTAGGCCCAGCGGATCAGATTGGAATAATAATCTTGCCAAATTGTATCTCAATAATTTGGAGTTCGAAGAAACGTTTACAAAAAGCTATGTCACTGTTAGGAATCTAGATAATATGTGTATGGTCCAATGTATAGTGATCAGGGTATGGTATCTGGATTCATCAGCATTGAAGGCTGACTGTAGGCAGATTAGAGAGCACCCTAAACACCTAGTTGGGGGACGCTTTGGTGATAATCATCATCAATGTATGAAGGCTAAAGAACTGAACGCTCAGGCAAGTGTGTCTTCTTTTATAGCTTGCAGTAGTGATGCGTGGAATGCATTCCAAGACATTTTGGCACTATGTGGAATTTCGCTAAGCGTGTACAGCAAGGCCAAGAATAAATGTTGTGTATACAGAGGTGTGGATAATTGCGTCCAAATTCTGCCCATATATCTGTATAATGAGCAATACGCTTACGTAACCACCATTACGGCTTTGAACAGTTGATGTTATTACTCGAACCGCAATCAATGCTCGTGTGTAAAACGCTGTCATCTTTGTCAAGAGGCTCCAACCAGCAAGAAGATTGTTAATCACTATTGCGAAACTTGTTGCAGATGGCTTAAGAGTGAGGGTTGCTACAACAATAACATCAACTCTGGAATGTGTGCCACATGTAAGTCTTGCAGGGACTGTGGCACACTTCTAGAAGTTGATTCTCACTCTAAACCTAATTGCAGTCAGGGTAAATGTCCTAATTGCAAGACTGAAGTTGATTTACGAGACCACATTTGTTTTATGCACAGTTATAACGAAGATCATATGAGCTTAGCGGCGAAGCGTAAGGCACGAGAACCTAAAAACATAAATAAGGACGTATCGTCCATCCCTCAACGTCTCATCTTTTATGATTTTGAAATGAATCAATTTACAAAGCATCACGAGGTTATTTATGTCATCACTCAGATAGCTTGCGCCATATCATATGCCTCATGCCGATCATTGCGATGAATGCGATGAGCGTCGAATAGAGATTATCTTCAAAGGTGCTATAACTGCTTTCATGCAATGGTTATTAGCCACAAAATCTGAGCTCCAGGGTAAGCATAAGACTAATGTTATATGCTTTCATGACTACATCGCTATAGCTCATAACGGTCATGCGATTGACTTGTATCTAGAGATGGAGTGGCTCTTTAGAAACACAGAGCTTAAACCAGCCGACGTAATAATGAATGGTAAGAAAGTGGTATGTTTGAATGTTGGCGACAGTGTATTGTTTCTTCCATTTAAACTGCGTTAACTATCCACAATATTCATTCTGCCTAGCGAGAAAGAATTTTTTCGATATCTCCTAGGCAGTAACATATACTTTGAGTACGTCAGAGCGTACCCCACAATTGGTGTTTATGGTGCCGACAGCATGTCGGTGTCAGCGCATAAAGAATGTGACACATGGTATGATGCCGGGAAAGACAGTGTTTTCAAATTTAGTGATGCCATGAAGCTTTATTACAGGTCCGATGTAGATATTCTATGGATCGCTTGCGGTAAGTTTCATGAAATCTTCATCCGTGGAACAAGGATACCTCTTTTCATGCCATCTTTGATGGTAGCGTCTTTATGTAATAAGGTATTTCCGGCTAACTACTTAAACGATCATAAACTAGTAGCCTCATCTGTTACAGGGTACGTTAACATATGTAACAAGAAATGTTACTCCGTAGACGCGTTTAAGTGGCTAAATTACTTGGTTCCTTCTAAGAACATGTTCATTAAACATGCTCTAATTGGTGGTGACCCCAAAATGTTTAACAGATTGCTGGATGGTTACTGCCCACGTACGGATGAGTACTTTGAGTACCACGGATGTTCTGTATATGCGTGTCCGAAATGGCTGCCTAGTAAGCATAAGACTGCCAAATCATTTTTACCCTGATTTAACTTTAGAAAAAGTGAGCTTAGGTGTAAGGGTGGGAACGTAGTTGAAATGTGGTGTTGTGGTTTTAAGGCCCAGAGACTTAGCGACACTAGAATTAATGCTTTTCTGAACGGTAGACCATATCATGAACAGTTTATTGCATGCAGCACCCTCGACAGTGGCCGCACAAATGCCATATGTTTGCATCACCATGCCACTGCCGATTAGTATATAGCATACGTGGATATCACTTCGCTATATCCTTAAGTTTGTAAGACCCGCATTTACCCCCTAGGTGAACCGGAAGTAGTCGGCAGAGAGTTTAAACCGGTAGAAGAGTAGGGTCTTACTTTGGCCTGATAAAGTGTATCTTTTGCCTCCTAAGGATTTATTCTTTCCTGTCCTCCTGTACAGATGTAATGACCGTTTGTTCTTTCCATTGTGCAGTAAATGTGCTCACAATTTGTAGAGTACTGAATGTTCGCATAGCACTAGCGAGTGCGCTCTACACAGAGTATGGACGTCTGTGGAGTTGATGGAGGCTGTACGTACCAGGGAACCGTAGCTTAGAGTTTATTGAGATATGGAACCACAAAGAGCGCACTGATACGCTTTTCAAGGGATACATCTATAACCTTTTGAAAATAAACAAGAAGCATCTGGGTATCCCGAAGATGCAGTCACCAATGTGTAGAAAGATGAGTATGTTCAGGAACATTTCGAACGTGAAGGGATTAAATTAGATAAATCTTTGATCATTCAAAATAAGGGCCATAGAATCCTGGAAAAAACAGATGCTGAATTCTCTGTGGCGTTATTTCATGCTCAACCCCTACCCTAAGCACAAATATGTCAATTCATATAGTGCCATGTTGAAGTTGTGGATGGATAGAGCGATTTTTTGTCAAATATATCCAGGTATGCAACTACAGTACTCTGTTAATATGCTATCGTGAGTTGAATCAATTCATGCCAGCAGATAATCACACCAATGTTGTGATCACTGCGTTTGTCACAAGTCACGCTAGGGTTGACTTGTTACAACATCTAGTAGCCGTATGCTCGAGTTGCATTTATCACGATACAGATTCCATCGTGCACGTTAAAAACTGTGATAGACCTCGGCTAATTCCTGTTTACCATGACAGACTCGGTTATTTCATAGATGAGATTCCTTCCCGCAGTGAAATAACGGAGTATGTCAGTACTAGTCCGAAGAGTTATGCGTGCAGACAACTAGACAGACAGAACGGAGGATATCAAGAATGTCTGCAATATTAAGGGCTTACCTTTAAATTACAGGAATAAGGGGTTGGGGTTTGACACTCTGTTATAGTCATGGCTAAAGACATAATTTTTAATGACTATTATACTAAACTGTATTAAAAAGATCCACGGTTCAGAAGTTTAATGATTAACCCATTAGACTAACTGAGTCATCTTCCACAATCACTCGACAATTGTCCTTACATGATAGATTGCCCATTTAGAATTAATCTCTCATGATTGAGTTCCCAGAGTCCGAAAAAGATGAGTCCGGACATGTACCCTGTCAATCATTCATATTCAATACATTAACCATTGCGCATTGTACTCCATCAAAGAGATTGGGGGCTTTTAAAGTCGCTTAATTACCCTCATTAACCCTTGTCAATCATCATTATGTGATAGGATGCTAGGAGACCCGTGATTTAATGATGGAGTGGGGCTTCATGATTGAATGAGTTCGGAAACGACGAGCCCAGACAGGTACCCTGCCAATCATCATGTACTTTCTCAAAGAGATTGGCACTTAATTACCCTCATTAACCCTTGTCAATCATCATTACGTGATAGGGTGCTACGAGTCATGTGATTTAAGGAGGAGGTGGGGGCTTCATGATTGAATGGGTTCCCAGAGTCCGGAAAAGATGAGTCCAGACATGTGCACTGCCAATCATCCTTACACAATACATTAACCAATGTGCATTGCACTCTCTCGAAGAGATCTGTGCCTTTGAAGTCACTTACTTACCATCATTAACCCTTGTCAATCGTCATTACACGATAGGACGCTAGGAGTCACGTGATTTAACGAGGAGGGATTTATGACCCACCCTCTACATCTAACATCCAATCAGAAACGGGGAAGAGCTGGCGGAGCAAAGGAAATCATTACACAAAAGATTTTTAGAGCGTAGGTGTGAATTTCGTTTGTTCCGCCAGCAAGTCCCACCTCCACTCAAATACATTTTTCAGATTTGCGCTTCGG
This sequence comes from Chaetoderma sp. LZ-2023a, assembly GCA_034401795.1. Taxonomy (NCBI): domain Eukaryota; kingdom Metazoa; phylum Mollusca; class Caudofoveata; order Chaetodermatida; family Chaetodermatidae; genus Chaetoderma; species Chaetoderma sp. LZ-2023a. Next base: position 51,890,204 of record CM067369.1, read on the forward strand.
CTGCCGCCCCTAATAGAAAATGTGCTGCCATGTATCTGTGCTGCTACAATTCAGCTGTAAATCAGGGTTAAGACGTTTCAAAGCCATCTTCCGAGCATCCTGAGGTGGCACATCAACTGTGTACTGGGTGCTGGGCGAAACATTTTTTCGGGACCAATATCCTGAAATAATAGATGAATCCAGTTTTAGCTCATCTCTAGCTAAGCTCCACCCCTGTTTGCTCGTGTTATGATCGATCACTGAATCTCAATTTCCAGAAAACTATGCACATAGGGTGTTAAATATGTTTAAACTAACGATAGCAGACTATTAACCGTTTCGGAGGGACTTAATTACGTCCTTCATGACGTAATTGGTTATCACGTCAGCTTACACGTGATGTTGTTGATAATGGCGTCATACGATTTATCAATAAACTGGATTCATCCATTGATACAATGATACGCTTCACAGTAGCAAGCACCCGGATAAGGCAGCTTACTGGGCCGATGCCGGGCCGATAGCGTGTCGATGCTGAACGTATCGGCCCGGAATTAGCCCATCATCTGCCCAGTAAGTTGCGTTATCAGGGCAGGGTTGTTAGTTGAGAAATGAATGAGTGGTATTGTGTTGCTGAGCTATTTGAGTATTTAACAACCATGACTGGCGCTATCGGTAACGCTATGCGTTTGGATACATTGATGTACTAAATAAGTTTTGTACGAATAGCTATATTATACACATAGCCTGATCATTGGGTCTATATTGCTGTATTTCTGTCGCATAACAAAATATCAACCAGCAGAATAGGAAAGACAACGGTGCTCATGAAAGGCATGCTATTTGCAACAGACACGACTTACACAAGCGTTGCTGGTTTAAAAATTTCAACATCAGTTATCCCGTGTGAGAATCGGATTGACACCAGGTCATTCAGCGGTGCGATGGTCAGCCATTAACACGCTACGACAAGCCCGGTATATGCGCTCATTACCGTGACGTGCGAATTACGTAATGTCCAATAAACTGATTAGAGAAACAGGACGAGTGCCAACGCAAATGGCATGCGCATTGACCCGCATTAATCCGGATAATACGCAATCAACTTACTCAAAGGGCAGATATGAGTGCCGCATAATCAATTTACTATAACATTGCCTCTACCCACGCATAATTTAAGACATGTCTGAATGAGAGTAACTTACCCCTGCGACTGTTCACCTGTGATATGCGTCACATCGCGTGCCGCTGACGGGCACAACTTCTGTGTTCCTACCATCTCTCCCGGTGGTGGGCCTCATGATTTTTGGCCAGTCACCAACGTACATCATTTGACCACAGTTGTCCATATCCAACACGTGAACGTATCGTGGATGGCACCTCCTCCAATCGGCTGTAGCCATTGCTGAAGCCGCCTACTTAAGGCCGGCGTGAGTATTGCGGTTGGACTCGTCTGTTTGTTTGTAGCTGTATGTTTGTCTGATTATTGTCTGTTTATCTGCGCGATATCTTGCATGTCCGAGACGGTCAAACCCCCTATTTGGAATATCTATTCACATTGTATGTGGCTAGACAAACATAAGTTTGAGATCAAACGGTCAAATATCTAGCTCGCGGGGTCACTAAGTATATCCAGGAATAGACATTTTTAGTCATAAATCTGGAGCGCAATTAAGTAGAATGACCAAATTTCGTACGTTCAATTATTATAACCGGTGGCTAGGAGGTCTATAAATTTCAGCCCAAAGCATCAAATATCTAGGTCACGGGATCACGAAGTACAAACCAGATTACACATTTCTGGCCATACCTCTGGAATGCCAGAAGTAAGAATCACAGGATCTGGTTGCTTTGAGTGTGGGGGTCAAATAATTATTTATCCACAGGGCCTGTGGGTTTGTAAATGCATTATCAAAACAGACTATACAGGCGTGGATCAGCATCTCCCTCGAGTGCATTCTAATTAGTATTTGGATATGTAGCCGGACAGCGAGGATACGCCAGAGGTGGCTCTTTATCTCCCCATCTCCCCTATTGTTTAAAGCTGGTGTGAGGACTAGCTACCCGATTGCTCTGATTAACTTGACAATCATAATATATATTCTCCTTTACTAAAAGATCAAAATGTTATTTACATTTTTTTAATCGGCCCATCCAAAGCTGAGATAAGCACATAGCAACCATCTTGACAACCAAACATTTTCAGCTATCAAGCTAAGGTTGTGACGTCACACCGGGAAGCGACCATCAATTCCTGTCAGATTACTGTTCGAAATAATACCATGGGGAACATAGGCGCATACTCCTACGTGTATTATGCACATACGCACCTATTTTTACACATCGGTGTTGTATGGCAATTCATTGTTCACACATGGACACTATATATTGTTCAGGTTGCACAAAGTTTCAATAATAGCGCAAAAGTGGATGATATTTTTGCCGATTAAAGGACAGACCTGTGTTGTGACTAACATCATAATGCTAACATACGCCAGTTGGTGGTGACAGTAACAGCGGGTTTCGTGTACGTGAATTAGACCTGAAATTACATTCGCTTGATTTTAATAGCCCATAGTTCCGGTTTATAAACGATTGCAAACAAACTTCTGTCAAGCGATCGCTTAGCTGGCCACTGACTGTTTACAACGATAATTTCACGCTTTCATCACATAGAAACACGATTTTATTTCAATCTTTATATTCTAAGCGAGAAAATAAAACACTACTAAATTCAACAGCTCGAATAAACAGCACTACTGTCCATATTGATCGTTACCAGTTTTCGTGATAACACGAAGGCTTAACAAATATCACGGTCTATTATTTTTTTTAAATAATCCAACACTAAATGCATTAGGAATATTCTTGAAAACAGTCGGCTGCTAATGTCATGGAGCAGTTGTGATACTTTTTCACTAATTAAGGCCGTTTGGGAGTTCAAACATACACGTATTTATAAATAAACTGTCAACTCACTTCTGAAAAATAATGCACATAATGCTAGTAGATGTTACACCATAACCAGAAAATTTGTTCTCTCTTTTCTTATCTTTTTATCTTTGTCCTTGATAACGTGATATCCCTATGTTATATTTGTAAAGGTTCCATTTTATATATATATATATATATATATATATATATATATATATATATATATATATATATATATATATATATATATATATATATATATATATATATAGTAGCATTAATTAACAAAATACCTGACAACCTTTACTTTGCGATAGAAATTTTTTGATAAACACTCAAAGACATGTATTTATCAGAAGGTGTAGAGTTATAATATAGGCCTGAGGACTACATGTTGCACTGTAGAATTTAAAGATAACGATATTCTTATAAAATAAACTCGTTTGCTCTGTCAGTTGTTGGTTCATTTGTCAATGTAGCTACTGTTCAAACTTGAATATAATACACGAGATAGGAATACATTAATTCAATTCCTCACTCAATCAGATGTCGTCATAATCAACTACATGACGTGTATGCTGACATCATAATCATGACGTCGTGAATAATTCGACTAAGCCTTATTTAAAGCTTAATAGTCCGACACATTGTACGAATTGTATGTTTTTGCTATTGAAGTAACATGCTGTTGAATATTTTGAAACTAATTTGACTCGGCACCATAATGCTGCCTATGGCAGCAACAGCATCAGCCAAATTTGTTTCAAAATACTCAACAGCGTACCTGTATAGTTTTCTACTGGCCATATATATATATATGAACTAACCAGAATATCAATACAGTATTAAATGATCAGATTTATATATCTTAGTACAGGTTAACGAACCTACTACGGTGCGGTTAGTGAAAAGACCTTACAGAAAATAAGAATAACTATAAACATATACAGAAATTATAACTAGCGGTTCTAAGACCGTTACGGTACCTTTTAGTCATCGGGACCATTTTTACGGATACAATATAATTAGAAAAGTACATTTAGCGGAATAATTAAAATGTTAAGTACAGTTACTTAAATACTCGGTAGCCATTTTTAAGTTAGGCTATCGTGTTACTGAATTGATACGTCATCCTTTAGTTGACGTGAGTTGATGCATTCTCTTGAAGCCGAAAGTTTGTTCCCGCAAAAGTTGAAAACAACCCGATCACAAGCGGGCGTTGTTAAATGCAGATGAAGATACAAAACAAAGCTTAACAGCGCTGGGTATGTCAGCCAGCTCTGAAGACGCACGGGAAAAATTTACTTGCTGCGGTCGAAAGTTAGAAGAACCTGCACGACATCAGTGCGGGGACGGTTGAAATACCACTTTTGGGCGTGGCCGGCAGAAAGCAATCTCTCCTCCTCGGCTTCCTCATCTTCAGACCCCGAAGAGTCGCCACTAGACGAGGAAACCGTGGAGGCATCCTGGCGGACGGCTCCCATGTCTGACGGACCGGCCACCGCTACTGGACCACCCGGAGGTGGCCGCAGAGAGACAGAGCCCATCAGGCCGGAGCCCGACGGGGCTGCCAGGGGGGTGGGGGGGGGGGGGGGGGCGTACGAGACGGCTCCCTCGGTGGCCAGTCCAGAAAGACAGGGTCCGAATCAAACACGGGAAGAGACTGCCCTACAACTTTTGGCAGCAGGGACGATACCAGCGTGGGCATAACGCTATGCAAGAAGCCTTGCATAGCAGGACCAAACCACGTCGGCGGTGCCATCTCCGCCACCTCCGGTTGCAGACATGGAACGCCCCCAAGGCCGAAACGGTCGCGCCACGATTTGCTTTCGGACTGCCTGACCCCGCGTCAGACCCTGTCATGTCCTTCTGGGCAAGGAACTTAACCTTCATGTCGGATGACCACAATGCGCGAACGTTACACCTACTGTCAAGATTACATTTGGTACAACGGAAACAGACATGGTCCTTGAATAGAACCCTCACGAATTTATGGCACTCGTCACATAATGGCGGGGCTGGCTTGGCCTATAAATAAGCACAAACCTACAATAAGCAAGCGGAACGAAACAGGAATGGAAGGCAGACAATAAATCTTCAAATATTTTGATCATAAATTAACCGTTAACCATTCCGCACCCCACCCCGCAACGTTACAGCAAAGATCTCATAGATTATGACGACAAGAACGAAGCGGGCAATAATACACCCATACACTGATCCTCAAAGATGTATAACGGAACCAGGAATCATATCGCATAGCATTCGGGATATATTTACTAATCAATATAAATTATACTCCTAACGAAGGCCAAAACGATATGTGAAGAAACAACAAAATGTAAACAAACTGCTGTAGCACACGGTAAAACCGCAGACCACACATCTCAAATCAAGAATTTTGAAACCACTGATCATTGCAAACACGCAAAACTTGAAAAAGTGTTTCTGGTACCAATAAAGTACGCAGCACCCAGAATCAGATGCGCGAATTAATGAAACATTTTCTTCACATAAACATCCGAGCAATACGGGTGTGATGTCACCCCCTCGGATCTTACGGAGAATGACGTCAGCCGATTTTCGTATTAAAACACCGTAAAGCCAACACCGTATTTCATATCTGCCGATCGCCTGTTGGGGTTTAAAGGAAGGCGTTGTTAACACTCGTCTCAGATTCTTTGGGGTCAGAAATTGGAACATGCGACACAGACGAAATTTTGAAGACCTAAGTCTTTTAACTATAGAATAACATGGAAATATACGACCTGGTTATCATCGGCTCCTTCCATGGTAATCCAATATAATCCGCACAAAGCTAACACAATTACACAGAAAAAGACTTACCCCCCCCCCCCCCCAATTAACCCCTGCAAACAAGGATGCCAGATCCAAACATTCATGCCAGCACTATTTGCCCAATTTATAAAATATACTGCCTGAAATGGCTTCTCAGTCTAATTTTCAAAATTCCGCCCTGCGCCAGCCCCCCCCCCCCCCCACCCCCCACCGCCCGCCACCCTAATTTTTAGGATCACCGCCCCTCGTAAGTCCCTCCTCAATTGTAAACCAAATGCTCTCTCCATGCTTGTAACTTTCTACAAATATTTGCGGGCCACCTCACACACACACACACACACGCGCGCGCGCACGCACGCACGCACGCACGACGCACGCACGCACGCATAAACACACACACACACACACACACACACACACACACACACACACACACACACACACACACACACACACACACACACACATGGCTTCCCACCCCACCATCCCTTCCCAATGGGGGGTGGGGGGGTTTATCTTTTTGGTGGGGGCATGCATCCATAATACTTTTTTCAGACCTTTACAAGAAATGTCAGGTTGTCCATTTTTCAAATTTTCTTGTGGGGGAGGGGGGGACTATATTTACCATTGAAATGGCTCGCTCCGGAGGGTTCTCTAGAGGGTTCTGGACTGTCTGGCTAACCCTTTCTCAACCACACCTGGTTAACCCTTTCATCGATGACTTCCCCATATTTCAGTTTCAAGACAATGATACAGGAAAACAGTTCAATATTCTGATGTTAACATGGCTGGAAGTTGTTGCTGCCTTAGACAGCATGCAATGGCTTCCAGTCATATTAACTTCAAAATATTCAACAGAATGTGCTATGCATCGGAAAGAATGTACATTTTCAGGGATTTGTCGGTGAAAGGCTTATTAACAAAATAATGTGAGAAGGCTCATTTTGTGTAGTCTCACTATAAATGAGATATGCATGGATAATCTTGGCCCCCCCCCTATCAGCAATAGGCATTAGGGACAGGAGTGATGCTGTAGGCTGTGTGGCTATATTGGCTAGCACATTCTCCCCAACCCTAACTGGTTAATAAGATGCCAGAAGACTCATTTTGTGTAGCGACGCTATGAATAAAATAATTCGAAGTATGTTCTTTCAATTCTATGACTTTTACTTGAAATTTGCTGGTGTAAAAAAACTATTTTCAAAAAGGCCTGAGACTACACGAGTGAATCACGAAAACTGATAACAATATATACTGATAGCGGCTCTGGCTTGCCACTGGTGAATTTTTAGTTTTGCCACATTGTTTTGGTGAAATATGGAAATGACATAAATATTTTAAGTTACAGGTGGCGAAACTATCTAATAATTGCGATATAAATTAATGTTTTTCATGTTTTGACAGCTGTCAAAAATAAACCGGAACTCTCTTCGCGCGCAGTGTATTATGGGCAATTAGAAATCTCCGAATTGGTTTGGGAATTGCAAAGGCAGGCTTATGCAAAAATGCCAGTGGTATACATTTTCAGTCATCCCATGTGCTTTAGACGTTATTCGAATAGAGCAATATAGGCAATGTAGCCTACGATGTGCGTGTATGCTACATGGACAGATGTGGGCGTAGTTCATGAATAGTATATATGGTCGGTGCGAAGTTCAGGGTTAGGCTAAATCTAATCAAACACCGCACATTTTTTGGAATACAATTATACGAATGCATATATATGACTTATATCTTTCTGGATTGCTTTTAATGATTTTACGCAGGCTATAGACACGCGTGTAGGATCATCACCATGTACACAAATCTACCATTGTATAGGCCTATGAATAAATTTACGAATGTAATATAGCAATTAGGTGCTTAAAATTAACTAAAACGCTAATTAAATTTAAATCTATTAATAAGTCAATTTGTTTATAGCATGTAGTCTACTAAAATAGTATCGAGAACACACTGTTTGTTTACATTTTAGGCAGTGGCAGCGTGGCTTTCACTGCCGTCCGCATGAGTTGAAGGGTCAAATACAAATGTTCATTAGACTACAGTACAACTTAGAAATAACTTAGTACATACTGTTTAATATTTTGAACATAATTGGATTCCAACCCAATTTTGTTCAAAATATTCAACAGACCGTTTCTTACATCGTGTTCATATGGTACTAACTGTTAACATGTTTCTGTTTTTGCTTTGGAAACATGTAAACTTATTTATGAGCTGCACTGAACTTAAAAACGATACGCTCCCGATCTCTAAACATCTGGTTCACCTACTTATTTAACATTTGTTTATTCAATAAAGATTTGCTTTTTCACAACATTAAACTATTTATGTAGACTACTTCCATCACACGGAAGAAGTTGTTTTGGACACGATCGATGTGGCTGTAGTGGTGGTGGTTGTCACAGGCGTGACGACCCCCTCCCCACCCCCACCCCCCACACACACCCGCAACCCCCACCCCCACCCCACTCCCTACTCACCCCACACACTTTGTTTAAACTAACGTGTTAAACCATATCTTTCTCTCATGCAAAACACCTTGTTAAAATATATAGCATATAGATAAACAATTACGGTCAAATCACGGAAAGACTCACTCCTGGAACTCATTTAAGACACACACTTTTACATTCATCATTTTCAGAAACGATTGTAACTGTACTCTGTAGCCTACATCTTCTTTCAGATATGAATACTGGCACTATTTTAGCAAAATTATAGGTTGCATTTGCGCAAGGAAACAATGACCAAGGAATAATGTTTCACTATTTTACATTATTCACGCCAATATGGGCATATTTAAATCGGAGAGCAGCAAAACGGCATGTGCGCAGATTTATGTAGGCCTACCACATACAGCCGTCCTCAACCTCTCTCGCCCGCCTCATCACGCTCACACCCATTCTTCTCAGATATTTACCAATCAGGATGTTTTCAAGGATGGCATTATGTTAGTAGAGCCTACCAAAATAGGCGGGGCTGTCTAATATTATAAAAAAATACTTTGAGAGGACAGCAGCGGACGATAAGATAGTCCAGTCATATTATTGATTTCTAAAGTGACCTGTCTTTGCCTCAGGAAAGGATCGTCGTGGAACGGGGATGTGGTCTGTTTTCGGGGTATGTCGATTTAATATAGTGGGCATAGATGGAGAGATGTAGTATTAAGAAATGACCCTGAAACAAAGGAGAGGTGAAGATAAAAGAACAGAATCAGACATCATTGTTGTGATGCCCGGATTGTGTTATCTCCCCTCACTAGACACAACACTGCAGTGCAGAACGGATAAAGAATGAAGAGAGGAATCCCGAAGGTGCACAACGCATTCCCGACCTTTATTTTTGTCATGAAGTTGGTTTGCGATTTTATCAAAATATTATAAAGATGATGTCGCCGTAGACGTGAACATTGCTGATCTGAAATTGAAATGTGGAAATGAAGGGTAAAGATGGATTTATAACGCAAGGAAATAGAACGTGAATTTGCGGGATTTCACGAGAATCTGCTCTGTATTTGGTGTGTGGATGTGGCTAGTAGAACACGTGCTGGTGTAGGCCTACAGTGAGAATGATAGCAGTATGGATAGTTCACGTGTTTTCTTCAAACCTGGGCATAACTAAGCTCAACACAACAGAGAAATGACACAAATGTCCCCACGCACTACTGCATGTATAATACACATTCGGCCGTCGCTGCCTCTAAAGCTTACTACCTTTTCATGGATTTTTCATCATTGATTGTGTATCATATGATATAACTAGCTGTGTCCGTCAGTTAGATTTCCTAATTACAAGCTCAGAAGCCATATCAAGCTAACATTAAACAGGAATTATGATCAATATCCATTTGAGCCAGCTCCGATATCGCTCCTATTGAAAACAATAGCACGACATATACATAAAACCAGTATCACCTTCAAAGATCACAAGTGCCCTATTATGAATAGGAGCTGCGCTGCGTGGGTAGGAACAAACCATATATATTACAGACACGAACTATCCATTAGTCTGGAACAGGGGAATTACGAAACAGAGAGCATTTTGAATGAGCGCATAATTACTGATCACATGGAACAGCTGGTATGGTGCATCTGGTGACATGACCCGAACCTGATAATGTCGATTACTGGGCCGGTACTGGGTCAATGCCAGGCTGTATTGGCCCAGTACCAGCTGGGAAACCTGCGTTAGCAATCTTGTGACATTGGCTGATTGTAGGCCAGAATGAGTAGGTCGGATGTCATTCAACACTAAATATTAGACCATCAAATCGTGGTCACAAAAGACAGATGGTCACAATGCCATGGCGTAATGCCGGTAATTTTTTGTGACAAATAGCACTCAGAGTATGACAGAGTTTGCCTGTCTTAAGAAACATCTGAGATTTCGCCCGATAATTACGTATTCTCTGTACGCATGATTGAGGGCCGCATTAGCATGCGTTCATTACTCATTTGAATGAACGGTATCGGCTATTGTGTAGCGTAACCATTTTAGTACGATATATCAGATTCAGGAAAGTCAATACAATACATGCAATAGTGTACTGATTAGTTTGTAAAGTAATTTGCTCTACGGCATTAGCAGTTAGTTTTCCGCTACGGTACTGATAGAATATCCCACCACACACTTACATGCACGCATGTGCACACTTAACCCTCTGAACCTCGCAGAGCAGAAACAACCAATTCTTCGTGGTTGAAGCAAGGAATAATCTTAACGGGTGCACAGGTCTGAAGGCAGTTCTACATAAGCTTGATTCCTGCCATTGCAGACACTTTTGTACTATAACCCAACATCGCTGACCGGTCTGTACAATCTCCAATAACGCGTTATACACTCGGTGCAATGAAATCACACTGTCACTGAAGGTAGCTGAGCAAATATCCTTTATGTTTGGCCATGTTCTGCGAATCACATAAGCTACCCCTACACAGAAAGTACTGGAATGTATTGCACTCACGGCCCGCATCTACAAAGGCCGTCAAGGACGCCACTCTACAAACAGTATAAGCCTAATGCATACCGACCGAAGAGAAGCCGCGTACACTGACGACCACGATGAACCTCCTGGAGTTAAGAACTCCAGCTGACGCCAAGAAACAGTTTTCAAAGAAGAAGGACTGATTACAGCTGCACGGTGTTTTTAAACTGCCGCTGCCGCAGAACACAGTATGCTATCATCAATATGCTGTAGACTATTTTGAAAGTAATTTCACTCGGAGTAGGCCTACATGTAACAATGCAATGAATAGCATGTTTGACAAGCAATCTGGTGAGGATCCGGGTAGATAAAGACTGTTCATTGGTGCATGTAACTGTTTTATATTGTGCATTCTTCAGAACTTGCTTCAAAATATAAGTGCATACTGTGGTATTACTTTCTCTTTTACCATGCTCTTGGTCACTGTATAATAATGTCACTGTAACTAAACCTATCTATCACATGCATCTACTTTTTGGGCTACGGAATAATGCTTCTTTGCGATGACTGGTCCAAAGATCACACATCTTGAAAAAGGACTATCGTGTAATCCACAAATACCATGTCCTATGGCTGCTCAATTCACCTTTCCAGAGTATTCATCTATCAGCTGACGTCATATGACGTCATAATCAGCTAAGCGGCGTGTAGGATGACGTCATAATTAGTGCGTCATAAATGATTAACACTTTATAGTCCGACACGTTTGTACGAATTGCATGTCTCTACTATTTAATAAACATGCCGTTGAATATTTTGAAACTAAATTGATTTGGCTCTGTTGCTGCCATAGGCAACAACGGCACCAAGTCAAATTAGTTTCAAAATATTCAATATCTTATATGTATAGTTTTCTGGAAATTGATAGTAAGGGAGTTTAGATATCGATCGATCCCAAGACGAACGAGGAGTGGGTTGAGCTTAGCTAGAGATGAGCGGGGCATAGCTAAAAATGGAAAGGTCCATTGCATTAGGCGGTCACATGTGTTTAGTGGTAGCACGTGTGTGGTTCCGACGGTGGTCGGTATAGACAGGTTTAACTTAAATTGCACTTAAACCTGTATTTATGTTATCTGTTCATGCTCTGGTTCGGAGAATAGTTGCTAAAACATCTTAGAGTAAATGTGCATGATACAGTTCATATATTAACGAGATGTAAATTTGTTCCGTTAAAAATGAGAAAAACGCAGTTAATAATGCAATTAGGGCCTTTGTACTGTTTTGCAGTGTTTTCTGTAATGTCTTGAAAACATAAATGGCAATATGTATCTATATGAGCATTCATTCATCTAACAAATATCACCGTTGTAAATATTTTGATTATTTAAAGTGTAAAGAAACCACCAACCTCGCTTTACGATCTCATACCTAACACACGTGTAGATACCGCACTTGTAAACGCTCTGAAACGATGGACCTGTCGATTTTAGCTATGCCCCTCCCAGTCCTAGCTAAGCTCCACCCACATATCGCTTGTGTTGGGATCCATTGGCCTCAGAACTCCCTGACTATCACTTTCCAGAAAACTATACAAGTAAGCTTTTGAATATTGTGGAACTAATTTGACTGGCCACTGTTGCTGCCTATGGTCGCAACATCGTCCAGTCAAATTACTTTTTAAATAATCCACATCATGTTTATTAAATCGTAGATACATACAATTCGTACAACATGTCGGACTATTAAGAGTTAAAGACGGGCCATATGAAATCACCTATGACGTAATGAGTATGACGTTATCCTAAACGAGGCTTAGCTGATTATGACGTCATATGACGTCAGATTGATAGATGAATACTCTGGAAAGGTGAATTGCGTAACACCGCACAACAACACAGTATGGCAATTGGTGTATTCACTGGAAACCTTTTCACTAAGACTTCCAGTTCTGAATGGCGATATGTAAGCTACATAGGGGTCCGCTATATATTCCAAACACTCTGTCAAATTGCTTAGATCAACAGTCATCATGTCCTTCCAAATCCAGCTCCCAATTCAAATGTGTCAGATAATAAATGGCATGGCCTATCAATAAGGCATCTGAATATTGTCGGTCTAAGGAATAAACCGGAAAATATAACTGATGATATAAACGAATATGACATTATGTGTTTGCTGACAGAAACGGTAACAAATCTTGGTTTTTATCGGTAGCCCTATCATTCACCGATCAGGAAAGATCGCCCTGAATATGGGGAGGGGTGGGGGTGCGGGGTTGCCATACGTGTAAATGTAAGACGAACCGACCTGGAAATTAACAGTTAAGAAAGTATGAACCTAGACGTCATGCAGGGCACTAGCAGGTTTCTTATCTATGGAATTTACACACACACACACACCCACACACACACACACCCCCCTCCACCCCACCACCCAACCCCACCCCGCCAAAACAGTCCAATCAAAGCATGGGAGACCATTAATATAACAATTGATAGCTTAATCAACCAAGCTACACCAACAATACTATTAGGAGACTTGGATCAATATCGCTTATCTCAAAATATGAATAAGTTAAAAAAAATACCACAATAGCGATCTATGACTTGAGATCACACATCAATGAACCAACACGGATAACTGAAAGACCTACCACACAGGGGAGGGGAGGGAGGGAGGGGGGAGGGAGGGAGAGAGAGAGAGAGAGAGAGAGAGAGAGAGAGAGAGAGATAGAGAGAGAGAAAGAGAGAGAGAGAGAGAGAGAGAGAGAGAGAGAGAGAGAGAGAGAGAGAGCGAGCGAGAGAGAGAGAGAGAAAGATTCCGAACCGAAGCGCTGTATACTAACAGTATAGTCCATTGGCAATCGTACCAACCACAGGGAAACATGGTCAACAATCTTAAAAGCCATGCAAAAAGTACATTTCTTTGAAAGGGTAGATACTAATCTCTCCGATCTGAATCAAAATAACTCAAAATCTTATTGGAAAACAATAAAACGACTGGTAAATGGTACAGAATAATCGACAATTCCATCATTCGCTATTTGAAACACGAATGAGGAGAACATTGCATATACTGATGAACAGAATACCGAATGTCTGCACAACTAATTTGCAAGAATATCATTGAAGAATGACACGGAAAATACTACGACTATTGTTAATCGCTGTTAGAGGAGCTGCGACTAGTGAGACTACTACTTGCAGACACCAAGCTGAGAGTACGAGTAGTCAGTGAGGTCTGTAGAGTTTGAGACATCAATCGGCTCCCCACAAGGAGATGGTCTATCCCCTGTGCTTTTCACCTGTTACCTGGCTGCTGCATTAAAATCCGTGCGGGAAAATTCCACAAGACCAAACTGACACCCACTCCTACGCCCACCTCACACACCCCTCCCCCACCCTGGTGCCAATACCGGGCATGCCGCTAGAGATGTAATCTGCCAACGATGTGGACTTTATAGACGAGGAAAAGAAACCCCTTGACGAAGGAATATGCCGACGATGTGGACTTCATTGACGAGGAAAAGAAACACATTGACGAACTTCTCCCAATAGCCGCAAGCAAACTAAAAATAGAGAATACCTTTATGAATGAGTCCAAAACAGAGTTCACCGACATATACCAATCTACAAAGCATGAAACTAAAGAAAATGACGATCCACTCCGTGGCGGCGACCCATGGAGGAAAAGTAAAATCCTGCGCTCACTGTATTGCAGTATTGCTGATAATGCTGCACGCTGCGTCATGGGGAACATAGCTTTCCAGTCCTTCTGGAAGCTATGGATTCGTAGATCAAAGATAACCTTTGTAAAAAGACTACGTTTATACAATGCAATCTATTGTGTATCCTTGATGATGTATAACTGTAACAGCTGGGTAGCTCCAAAGGCTTCGCTAGACAAACTCGAGACGCCTGCCATCGCAAACACCTACGGACCATCACTGGACACCGATGGCCAGACAGCATAATTTCCAACGATGCACTATAAAAGGTGTAAGACGTCGCCGCTGTCTATAAACGTCGCCCAGTAAAGATGGCCCATGTTTGGCCATGTGCTAAGGATGCCAGAAGACGCACCAGCGCAGAGAGCCTTGGAATTCGCCCTACTCGGAGCCAGCAAATACAGAGCCATGAGATGATGCCATTGCATAAATCTGCTAAGCGTGCTACGAGGTGACCTCAAGAAAGCCGGATTAGGTACACTCAAGTCAAGAATGGACCTGAGGAAGCTAAGGATTTTGGCTGAGGACAAGATATAGCGGGCAAAAGCGAAGAAAGATTGATTGTAGCTGTATGATGTTTCTACTACTACAGCCGCAGAATACAGTAAGCATACATACATAGATACGGACAATACATTACCAAATTTTACCCAAAAAACTGAAGCTAGACTAAGTAGCATCCGCGTACAGCCGCCAGAATTAGTTTACTTTACACAGATTCTACCCACAAACAAAGCCTTTGGTCACAGTGGAATTAGCCATCATATGTTACTCGCTGTTAGGAAACTATATCTTTGCCTCTCTCTGTACTCTTCAACAAATATTTGCAATCTAATGTTTTACCAAACTAATGGCAAATTGCGTCTGTGAGCCCATTATTTCAAAAAGGAAAGATAACTCGTTCCTAAGGGTTTTAAGGCAGATCGTCGAGAGAATTGTTTTCAAATACATATACACCACTTATATACAAATTGTCTTATTTATAAGTATCAATCTGGATTTCGCCGTGGATACTCTGCAACATTCCAATTAATAGACGTGTGTCATATGCTGGCGACGGCTTTGGATGATCGTATCGTATCTAGTGTAATATCATGTGACGTCTCCAAGGCTTGCGACAGCATGTGGTACAAAGGTGTATACTTTATAAGATCAGACAAAATGGCACAGCAGGATCATTTTTTCTCTGGTTAGAAAACTACCTTATGCATAGAAAGCAAATTGTTATGGTTCACCAATAATGACGTCCTTAAAATCAATACACGCAGGTGTACGGCTCGGCTCAGTATTAGGTTGCTTGTTATTTATGATATATATATATATACACGATATTGTTGAGAATATACAGAATCTTACAAGACTATTTGCTGATGATACGTCGATGCTTCCATCTGGAGAAAGGGAGATCGAAATTATACCCGTATTGAACCAAGACATGAGGACTCTGACCTGTTGGCCAACTGCAGCCCAAACAAGATGTTACATCTGTTAGTGGTAGATTATCCAACTCAAAACCTGCCCATCCTCATATTGAATAATACACGAATAACCCAAGTGCAATCTACAATCGCATACTTATTCAGGTCCCAGAAATCATTCTCGACCATCTATCTTAGTTATCTTGGTCCAGTATTGGAATATGGATCCGAAGTGAGGAACGGTTCTACCCAATAAGAATCAGAACACATTGAATACATCCAAAAAGATGCATGATTAATACATTGATTTCCAAAACAGAAACCTCTAGAAAAAGTATACAATGAACATGGATTAGTTATGCTATGCAGTAGAAGAAACAAACATCCGTCTGTCACAGTTGATTTCTTGACTTTTTCGCACTCATTCAGCATAATCAATTGTAACTTGGTACATGGCTTTGTTAGTAGAAATTAAAGATCAACTTTCATGAGTTATGTCGGTGCTATTCCACTGGTGGTAATGATACATCTGTTAATGCATCACCGATAGGTGGCGATAATGGCACCATCCAATTCTAGCTATTTACCGACAATTTCTAACTAAGCTCCGTTCAATTTTACGCATGTTGGAATAGATTTATATAGTTTGAGTCCCGAATTCCTACTAACCCAATTTCGGGGAAGTGTCGTTGAATATGTTGAGGCTAGTTTTGACTGGGAGCTGCTGCAGCCTTTTGGAGCAACGGCTCCCGCTCGAGTTGGTTTCAAAATACGCAACAGCGTGTTTGTTGAGTTGTAAATCCACCCATTAGTACACTTGACGAACTTTTCAGTTTTCATAACTGAGGTATAATACATCATTAGCATTGTGACGTCAGCTACTTCATGCACCTTTGGACTTGGGAATTATGAAAGATATTAGCTCACGAGCTTGTGTTAGGCACCTTCACGTTAGTTCATCGCTGTGAATCTCTCACACAAAATATATCAACAGGTATTGGACATGTATTGCTAAGATATACTTACAGAATATTTGCTATTATTAGTCTTATTATTCTTAGGAGTCTTCCTATCATAAATTATAATGCTTACTGATTGTGTAGTGAAGGCAGTGCAATCACTGAGAAAATAGCAAACATATATTATATATATATATATATATATATATATATATATATATATATATATATATATATATATATATATATATATATATATATATATATATATATACACCTGTGCAAAAGTTAAGCACCACCCTATTTTTACGCACATGCGAGGGTATATTCATGTGCTATGAAGAAAGCAATAGCATAAACATTTATGTACCCATCCATCTTAGTGCAAGAGGTAATAATGCAACTAGAGGAATGCTGATTATGATGGTGGGGAAACACTGCATGTTTTTGTTTGAACTTGAAAACGAGGCCTGAATATGGTTACGTTGACACAACTGACAACTATTGCCCTACAGTTGACACACGTGGCTAGATTGTCATTAATGGCGTCTGAAAACGAAGTTTAACATCTGTGCACGAGTTTGAGACTGTCATTATTAATACCGGGTATATCCACCTTGTGCCTGGATGACGACCTGGACACGACGTCTCATGCTGGTCACCAACCGACTGATACGCCATTGTGGTATTCGTTGCCATTCAAGATGGAGTGCGTCTGTTAATTCCTGTAGGTTCTGCACAGGAGGATCCCTCCTTCTCACCATGTTTCCCACAATGTCCCAATAGGGTTCATGTCAGGGCTCCTTGCTGGCCATGGTAGGGTTTCGATGGCATTCTGGCGGAGGTATTCATGCACAGCTCTAGCACGATGTGGTCGGGCGTTGTCATCCATGAATATAGGGTGGGTTCCAGGTGCATGATTTACAAAATGAGGGACCACAACTCTATCCAGTATGGAATCTTGATATCTTTGTCCATTTAGTGTTCCAGTACAGTCAACAGATCCAGCTTACAATCAGATGAGATGCACCCCCATATCATAACGGAACCTCCACCAAATGGAACTTCTTCCATGATGTTACGTTGGTCGTACGCCGTGCGTCTGGACCTCCATACACGAGTTCGACCATCTGTGGCATGAAGCAGGAACTGACTTTCATCGGACCAGTGTACCCGTCTCCAGGATCTCATGTTCCAGTGTCTTCTTTCGTTGCACCACCTCAGACGCTCCTCTTTGTGGTGTGCAGTGAGGAGAGGACGTCTGACAGGTCTCCTAGCTTTCATGCCAGCAGCATACAGTCTCCTTTTGACGGTAGACATTGACACTCTATTGGGCGTTTCCCATTGCTGGCTGAGCACTCTGCTGTTGGTGAATGGAGATCTCCTAACAAGGCGTACTAGGGCTCGATCATCACGGGCAGTAGTCTTCTTCGGTCTTCCAGATCTAGGCCTGTCGTTCACCTCGTTAGTTTGCCCATGTTTTGCAATCAAACGACTGATTACAGTATGGTTAATGTTCAGCTGTCTGCCAATCTCTCTGCATGACATACCAGTGGTATGCATGCCTATGATTTGCCATTTCACACGATCACTTAACCTTCGTCTTGCCATAGCGGTTCACAATCAAGAGCTAATTCTCTCTGTACAAATAAACCACGGTCATGAACACAAAATTCCTAATCTTGTCGCCTAAATCTGTATGTAATGTTCTACACCTCAAACTGGACTTTTACATAACTGAACACGTGTGCTGTTTCCCGCCACGCACGGACATCAAGCGGCGTGAAGTCATGCATGCATGTGCATTTCGTACTTGGAATTATGTCAGCTAACGCGGGGACAAAAAGTATGGCAGCCTAGTTGTACCATCATGTTTCTACGTTCTATTGTTTTTGCTGGTGCTTAACTTTTGCACAGGTGTATATATATATATATATATATATATATATATATATATATATATATATATATATATATATATATATATATATATATATATATATATATATATATATTTATATTCATATATATATATATATATATATATATATATATATATATATATATATATATATATATATATATATATATATATATATATATATATATATATATATATATAATATATGTTTGCTATTTTCTCAGTGATTGCACTGCCTTCACTACACAATCAGTAAGCAATATATATATATATATGTATGTGTGTGTGCGTGTGTGCGTGCGTGCGTGCGTGCGTGCGTGCGGGCGGGCGGGCGGGCGGGCGGGCGGGCGGGCGGGCGGGTGGGCGGGCGGGTGTGTGGGTGTAAATTTCATATTGCTTTTTATTGCAAGATTATTTTGTAACATAGCAACATATCGCCTTTTAAAAGTCTTGTAGGCAAAGAGTAGAATGTAAGTCAGTGTCACTTGTGACTGAATCACATTGTAAGTAATTGGCAATACAATTTGTTGATAACAAAACTAGTACAATATAAACAGGATGCCGTTATGAACATTATCTAGACAACGTAAAGAGTTGCCCACAAGTGTACCTGATGACCTCTGATGACCTATGGTATCCATATGCATGGTATGGAAGGTGACATACAAATACTTCCAGAAATGTCTACCTAGGTATCCTTTAGAGAACTCTCTCTCTCTCTCTCTCTCTCTCTCTCTCTCCATCCATCTACCTCTCCCCCCCCCCCCTCTCTCTCTCTCTCTCTCGCGGTGAACGAATTAAAAGAATAAGGCACCGGATCAAGGGGAATCGCAGAACATAGTAAATAGTAGCTCTAGATATTGTGTAGTTTTCTAGATTAGTTGAACGTCATCACTCCGCAAATCTTGTCTCTCTACAAAAAGCTAAATCTGAGGAATTACTGTCAATCAGACTGCCGAGAGAGGAAATTGCTTTTAGGTTGCGAGCTTCCAAGGTGGCCTGGATATTTTAGAACTGTTCATCAAAGTCATAACGCTTTGAGATATGGTTGAGTTTATTCTGGATCTAATGTAGCCGAAAGTTGTTGCTGCCTTTGCCATGGACATCTTTCAACAGTCCGGTTGGTGATCCTAATACGGTCGTGTTACTATCCATCGCAATAATACATGATTATTCAGCAATAGGTTGGTTAATGTTATTGCCATCTGAAGGTGATTAATTGAGAGAACTGCCAAGCATTGGTGACGGGGCACCCCCCCCCCCCGGCCATGTCACCCTGATACCCATATCCTTGGCGTACGTGCTTGGAGCTAATGAAGATCACACTGTCTCATAAGAGTAATAGTACATGAATTTAGTACCTCACACTTCAGTGATTCCACAGAAATAGTAGGCTTTAGACAACCTGCCCTTAACCCACACACCCTCCGCTCCCCACCGTATATGTATGTGGCTTGGTGAGCACACCTGTCTCTTCGAATACGTTCCCATTTCCTTAACACAATGGAGGGATCCAGTTCTAGCCATACCTCGCTTATTTCTAATGAATCTCCGGCAACGTTTTGCGCGTGTTTGCATCGATTTATATAATGTAAACTCTGAATTCCCAGAACCCTAATTTTAAGGTAGCAATTGAGGTAAGCGGTTGAATATTTAAAAACTAATTTGACTGTGACCGCAGCAACAGAAATGGGTATTAAATTCTAAATTCATCAAAAACATATTTTGGGCTTCATGCCAGAGTTATTTGATGACGCATTTCCGGGTACAGCTCGATTGTTAAATACATAACAAACCCATACTAATATGATTATGACGTCATTATACAAGTGACGTTATTGATTATGACACCATATATTTGAGTGACAAATCAGTTCCCTTCATTCACATTATAAAGCAATATTTGTGCCGTTCTTATGACCGTAGCTATGAAAAGAATTGTTTGCGCTTGGAGTAGTAACCTGTACCTACGGAAAGACACTGGTGTAGGGAATTTATTACCCCTCAGTAGTGACCATATGCTGTTATTTATTTGGCTAAGATCAGTGGTGCATGATTTGGTATTACCCTCACGCGAGGACAATACTTCACAGTATACCCTCCGCGAACGTCGTGGTCCAGTCTTAATGCACATGTGTGTTGAAAAATGAACACCAGTTCATATTTTAAGTTAATATGAAGATTTAAAAATTTTGACATCAGAGTGGCAAGCTTTAACAAGGGATGCGCGTACGCAATGGCACGCATCGAGCAAAAACAAAGATCGCATATTTAATCAATCTTTTTATTTTATGTTAAAACAAATGAATAGCTTTTCTGCACTCGTTACCAAAAGCCTTCTAGAAAATAAAATATTTGATATTTCACAATGAACAAAAAACAGGGTGGTTAACAAGACAAGCGTCTACAGTGTACATTTAGAATGTAACGAGAGCAGCAATGGTATAAGTAATTAATGATAATAACGGAGTAGAAGAGTTGTTATAAACTTAGAAAGTATTTAGCTATGTTAACGTTGACTGGTGGCAGGGTGGCAGTAAATTTGGCCTGCCATATATATTTGAATACATTATCATACAATATTTATACTCTATCTTTTTTCTTTCAAGTATACGCTCAGTCAATTAAAATTAGTGCATGAAAACGTTATAATATCAATAAGTAACATTCGTATAGTTATGTTTTAACATGTATTATAACAGGCTATAACTACAGCACTGTCTATCACTGTTTACTTTGTACTAATTTACAATACGTGGCCGCATCACTTCTACGTATGCGTTATTTTCAGCATAGAAGACTTACCAATAACTGAGTAACAATGAATAACTTATCGTTAACATATACTTCTCTAGAGAAATATATTTAGATATATAATTTGGCAGGGGTTCTAAATTAAAGCTAGATATATTTGAATATCTGTTTAAAACCTCGTTTCGGCATGACACACCAGGACATGGTCATACGACGATGGTCCATAACTGCGCGGTATAACGTGGTCTGTGGAAGGGCATAACTATATAATCCTT
Organism: Chaetoderma sp. LZ-2023a; assembly: GCA_034401795.1. NCBI lineage: Eukaryota > Metazoa > Mollusca > Caudofoveata > Chaetodermatida > Chaetodermatidae > Chaetoderma > Chaetoderma sp. LZ-2023a. The sequence goes on from CM067369.1 coordinate 51,911,900, forward strand.
CTTTTGAGAATAATATCATTGTTTGGAAACTGATAAGTCCCGACACAATAAAGATGGCACAGCTTTGTAAGACATGTCAACATTTGACCGACCGAGCGACCGACCAACAGACTAACCAGCGAACTGACAGGCCGCCAGCCTGATTTATTTATTAAAGCAAAGATGCATTTCTTGACTGCGATTCAGATATTATATTGATGGATGGAATCTGTGTACTAGGAACATGCTTTCAATTCGGTTTTAATGGGCATATGTCGCGGTTCTGTTTGATAAATATTCGTATTGCGATTCCATATTTTGAGCTTGTCGACATAGGAAACTCTAAACCTTATCACTATGATGTCAATACATTATCTTTTACTGTGCCAATAACAAAGAAACTGGTATATATTTTTAAACAATTGTGTTGGTCTACGACATCAATATCTTCCACCAAACATGTTAAAAATTAACACCAGTTCATATTTTAATTTAATTTGAAAATATGAAATATTGCCATCAGAGTGTTAACGAACATAAAGCTATACTCTGTGACTCACAGCATGAAGTTTGTATAGAGATCAATCGCCTGCATCTAGCTCCTACTATCCAGGCGTTTTCCTCAGCAAAAATACCTACAACTTCAGAAAGGTTGGATCACAGATGTTAATCTATAGACCGCTCGTCCCCATACATTCACGGTGGGACAAGTTGTACCTACCGCCGGTGATGTAAGGTCATTAAAACGCGAGTGCGCTTGACCGTGTATCTAGACTGCATCGGACCGGTAACCAGTCTACAGCTAATAATCTAATGTCAAACTTTGATAAGAATAGTGAATGAAATGCGTCGCTTCAACTTTTTTAAATAATCATACCACAATATTACTACGTTGATGTAGAAGTTGCGCGATTTTATCAAAACCACGAATTGTCCAGGACTCGGTCCACTCAAGTCAGAGAAGCTAAGGATTTCGGTTGAGGACAAGACACAGCGGTCACAAGAGAAAAAGGACTGATTGCGGCTGTAGGATGTTTCTACTACTACCGCCGCAGAATACAGTAATCATTCATACATACGAATTGTCCAAATCCTATGCAAAATAAGGACAATACGTATTGCAATGGACCTTTCCAGATCCCCGAACGCCCCAGCTATCAATTTCCAGAAAACTATACAGGTAGGCTAT